>JBBMEG010068636.1:0-13470 GCA_037832605.1 Cyclanthera cordifolia
TTCCTAAGCTAAGTATTCTTAAGCTATTCCTAAGTTCCAGTTTTATTCTCCCTAAATCCATTTCTGACTTAGGCATCGGAGGCCATGTGGCTCACACCACACCGGTGTGTCCTAAAATTCATCTTTTTTTGCAAGCCTTTTCGTCCTCAAATAAACAAATTTACTGTGGATATCCGTTGACCATTTTTCGGCATCAACAATGATATTTTATTAGAATCATATTATAAGTTAAAAAACGCATTTTAAAATACATAGTTTATGATATTTTATTAGAATCATAATTTTTTTTAACTAAGAATTGTTTTATAAAAATTAAGATCAATTTATTAAAAACTCTTTTTAATAAATTTCGTTGCACATTTTTATTAAAAAGTTATAAAAAAGTGCCATTTTATTAAAAATGCTATAAAAGAAAAAAAAACTAAACCGAAGCTATTAAAAATGTTAGATTTTATTAGAAATGAAAATTTTGAATAAATGATAGTTCCTTCACAGTCTAATTGTCGAGATCAAAGGATATATTTAGGCCTTTGTAAATTAAAAAATCAATAGATATCCGATTCGATTTATAATAAATAATTTTTTCAGCATTTTAGGTATTATATATTAGTTGAGATGATATTTTCAAATAAATTATTAATAAATATAATAGTAACTACTTGGGAAGTTAAGGCCAAATAAATATAAAATAGAAACATGAGTTAGGTTTCGCATTTGGGGAGCTACCTCGTTTTTCTATTTTGGTGGTCATTAGGTGTCACGGTCGCACACTTCGACTAGTGCGGCGTCATGATCGCCCATACGTCATGACCAGCCTTAGAGGGGAACTCAAGTCCCAAACTTGGATCGCCCATACTTTGTGACACGTCAGGTCGTTAAGCGAGGTTCACCAGGCCTCGATTAAGCTTCCATCGAATACGCAACGGAAATATCTTGGTTTATGCTTAACGACACACGCATCCATTTGACCAACGGGATTCCAACATGAGATGGCGGGTCGCCCCTCCGATATTGTGGCGAGCCTCTATTCCGAAGGCAAGGGCGCAATGTCGGCACACCCGTGCCGTCCGACACTGTCTCCAGATTTCCATTCCTAAAGAAGACGCCCAAGACACTCATCTTGCAAGCGCTCGCCCACACCATGACACATGCATGTGCCACAGGGTAGCTCGCTTAGGCCACTTGGCCCAAGAGTGGTGGAGAGCTGACACCATGCCTCCCCTATAGTACATTCTGGACCATTTTCAGTTTTCACCAATGCATGTCTTTTTGGCGAGGAATCAACACAAGCGTGGAGCGTCCGTCCGATATCCGATTGACATTAAACTTGGCGAGCTTACATCTTAGCTTCATACGGACTTAACTCTAGAGCCTTTCGTCAAAATTCAATCTCGAGCCTTGAAATTGTCGGGATGGCTCGGGGCCCCATCGTGTCCCCACTAAGCCTTGACACTGACACCTTTACACCATCATGACTAGCTTTCTGATGCATCCAGCTGACACTAATCAACACTCTACTTGTGTGATGGATGATGTACCGTCCTTCTCGATCACATCACGACATGTCGTAACGTGGGTCGCCAGAGCATATTGCATGACTCTAACACTAGGCATGTTTCGCATTGTTAGAAGTTCAAAATCTAGGCGACAATCGATTCCTTTGGTCATGTGAGTTTCGTCTGAGTTTTAGCAAGGGGTTTATGGTTTATGTCTGGCAAAAGACCTCTTCATAACCGTCTCTCTTCTTGTTTGATCGAGAGCTCTTCTCTTGTTTCCCTTCCCTTTCGTATGCGTTCAAATTTGTATTTTTAAATTTCGAGTTTTGATCTATCGCCTGGCTGGGTTATGTTGGAAAGGATAGTTAATTTTCAACTAGTCACTATTTGTTATTTAAATTTACTTTTATTTGAATCGTTTTTGTGGAGAGTTTCCTCTTTTTCAATTTCAATAAATGACTTTTAAATAATGTCTTATAGAACTAGTTACGTGCCTCTCCTTTTTAAAAGAAAACCCCAATTTTCAACTATCTAATTTTTCATTTCTTTAATGAATGCAATGTTAAAATGTGTCAAACACAGAATGAAAAAAGTTTTATTTTTTCACTTTTATGTGCAATGTATTAGAACGTCTTTTCACTTTTTTATCTTCCTTTCTTTTTAGACCCTTCCTCATCTTCTTCTACTGTTACAACAAAATGGTTTAGTTGACGTGCTTAGAACGTCAACTATATGGTGTAGTTGACGCTTTTACAAAAGTCAACCGATTCAAAACCAACTAAAGTTACTATAGTTGACACTTAACAAAGCATCATATATCTGATGATATAATTGACGTGTTACAAATTTCAAGATTATAAGTGGTTAACTCTCTATACACTAGTAGAAACTGGAGAATAGATGTCGGGTGTTGACCGACATCTATTACAAAAGATGTCGGGCGGGTGCTCGACATTTATTCAGGTGACATCTTTGAGAATAGATTCGGTAACAATAAATGGCGGGCAGCCCGCCATCTTAAGTGCGCGACATCTTATATGTGCGACATCTTTTGTGCCAGACATCTTATATGCCCGACATCTTTTGCCCGACATCTTTTGTGCCTAACATCGTTTCTGCCTGCACGACATCTTCTGTGCCCGACATCTTATATGCCCAACATCTTTTGTGCGTGACATCTTTTGTGCATGACATATCTTTGTGTCCGACCATAGAAAACCAATAATTAATTTTTTGCAAAATGGTATATATGCCCCGTCATGAAATATTTTCAATGATGTCCCATTATTATTTTATGGCTGACATCTTTTATGCTCGACATCTAAAACTAAATTAATTTACAAAAAAAAGTTGTGAGATTTTCCATTAATTCCAACCTTAAATTCTCATTGTCACTTCTAAATATATGCATAGAAACCTCCTAATTTTAACTCTCATTTCAATATGTCGTAGTAAAGTAATTAAAAACTAATATTTTTCACTTCTAAATAAGCATAGAAACCTCATTTTAATGTCATTTCAATATGGAGTAAACTAATTAAAAACTATTACTTTTCACTCTAAATTTCGGCAGCATAACGACAGAATATTGCAATTTCAAAAACCTGTTATCGTGTACACATCAAGTCTACTATTATTTTAAGCAAAATCACATCAATTCTAAGCAATTACACTATCAGAAACTATTGTAATATATACATAAATACACTATCAGATCAGTTATAAGCAATTACACTATCAGAAACTATTGTAATATATACATAATCAATTCTAAGCAATTATACTATCAGAAACTATTGTAATATATACATAATCAATTCAATTATACTATCAGATCAATTTTAAGCAATTACACTATTGTAACTACAATATGTACAATAATTTTGGCATAATAGGTAAATGACTACCTATGTAGGTTGCCCACCCCATTCTTACAATGTCAATTTCTTATTGAGTCTAGTTATTTATATTCTTGAACTACAAATATTGTAAATAGAAATATAAAGTTAATATAATATAAAAGATTCAATTTACGATCATGTATGTATTATATAGATAGATAGATAGAAAACATACCAATCTCTTAATGTGTGTTGGTGTTGGTGATAATCTCTCGTATGTACAACTGAACATAAAATTCACACTCTACTGATCTCAATTGACGAGGGCATTATAAGTATACTTATGATATTTAGTCCAACAAGTTCTAAACTTAATAAACAAATGTACGTTAACCAACAATACGATTCAATTTTTACCTTCACACATTTCCATATCAGTTGACTTCGCTCGAGCGAATGTTTTATTCTCCAAATTCGAGGGAACTAACAAAGTTTACGAATTTTCATATTAGGATTATAAAACTTAATAAAAACTTATAACTTTTCATATTGAAACTTACGTGTTTACGAGTTTTTGCAAATCTTTATCTATCGTCTTCTGATTTAGAGAATTGAGAAGATACACCGTATTTTCTGACGGAATTATGACGATCAAAATTCAATGTCGCATGCGATAATTAAACAAATATTTTAATCAACTAAGTATGTAAATTTTTAAAAAAAATGTATATTAACAAAACGAAAATTGATAAATCATACCCAATGTTGTAGAAAAAAAGTATTATATGATTCATGTTAGCAAGCATGGTCATCCTATTTGCTAAATTCAAACAAATTTTTTCATCTCCATACATTAGATGATATTGTCCTGATCAAGAATGTAAAACTGGTCGTGCCCGAACAAGTTTGCTGGAATAAGAATTTTTATGATCTCTTTTTATTCCATCTGGCGTAGAGCATAACCATACACGAGTTTCAGCATTGTGGGGAGCATTGTGTTGTAAGATTGTGACTGACGTTGAGATTGAGACTCAGATAAAACATTTTTGCCTTTATGCGAGACATAAGGTTGTGACTGATCCTTCGAGTTGTGGTTAGACTTAGAAGGCTGTGATAAAAATGATAAGTTATTAGTATAATTATGTGATATATTAACTGTATCATTATGAAAATACACATACATTTTTTGCAGCATTCGAGCTTATGACCCACGTACGAGGCCATGGAACGAATGTGTTAATAGCTTGTTCAAGAAAGTGTAATTCTTCGTTGCCACTCACAATTAAATCAATCATCACTCGCACGTTGTATTTCCCGAGAGGCATGCCACGTATTTTGGTAGATGCGCCTCTTGATTCATACATTGTGCCAATGACAACAACGTTATCTATGGACTCAAGGGCAAGTTTGACATGTCGTACCCTATAAAAACAATAATTAGTTACTTGCATATTAAAAGATACGTACAATTATTAGTTAATATATAAAATCGTACCTCTCCAAAATCTAATATGGGCTCTTCGATCACTGGCCCAACTTCAGCATTCCCTCTTACACCAACTTCACCATCATCCTCTCTTAAATCAACATCTCCCACCTCTTGGACACCATGTCCATGCATCATCGATATATTACTGCCAACACTTGCAGTTTGAACCGTTGCGCGCTTCCAACCAGTATTTCTTCTTCTATTTGCTGGTTGGCAAAATTAGATTTTGTACGCTCATTTTTGAAGTATTGCGATGGGGAAATAAACTCACACATTCCCCTAACACACCCTCGATGTTCTAGCGTGCCCAATGCGTCAGTCAAAACATCTTCACCCCCTCCAACTGATGAAGCTCATCTTGTAACCAACTTTTTTTATTAATTGTATAGTATAAGCGTAATATTCTAAGTTAAAACATAATAAACAAACACTTATAATTCGTTTGACTGTTTCAATAGCTTCTGGGTCTATAATCTCTTTATTCTTATTTCTACGAGCTTCTTTCCATAGAGTTGCACGATATGATGGATCGGTACTATCATTTAGACTCTATACAAATTAATCACACATTAAATATATGTAATGATTATTAAAAATTATATGAAGAAACATATAATAAGAAAATAATTGTTAATTAGTAGCTCAGAAGCCAAATGAGCATATCTCTTCCGCGATATATGATGAGGATATTTAATGTTGGATTGCCTATTTGATCAATCTTCACTTTTTTTTCTATTTGACATATAAAAATATAAAAATAAGAATAAAAAGTTGGATTGCCTCTTTGACATATAAGACTATAAAAATAAAGCTTAAGTAAGTACTATAAAGTTAACCGACAATCGATTTTTAACAAAACTATCTCATTCATCTTGTGGGATGTAATTGTATAGACGAGACGGAGATATAAGAAGTTCAGGCTTATCCTTTAATTCTTTGATATATTTTGTAAGATTGTATAATTTCTTTGACGCCGACAACATAATCCCATGTTTGGATTTAAGATTCAACACAAATGACATCTGAAGACAATACAAGTCAGATTAGTAATACACACTAATCTTATATATATATATATATATATATATATATATATATATGTAATGATTGATATAGTAGTAAAATTTTACCTCAAGACAATCTCATATCTTCTCTTTTAGATCGTTAGAGACATCTTTGGACCAATCACGATAGGTTAAAGGAATAGATTTCCTAACAAGACTCCCAAGGTAACTCTGTAATTTAGTAGCACTATTGCCGATTTCCTAACCTTCGGTATTATATTGAATAACGAGATGTTCACCAGCCATTCTAGATTGTTCAAGATCACGCATCACTGTGATGCCTTTAGTATGTCTGTTCCGATGAACATAAATGTCATCAGCTTTATTATCATCACTCTCGGAGTTAGACATAATGTCAATGTATATTAAAAAGTATGTATGTTACAATTACGAAAGATTATGAAATAAATTTAAGTAAAATGATTAAATTAATAAATAGAATAATTATATCAAATTCAGAAATCGTAAATAAAACAACATAACACAAACCTATTTATTAAGCCATACACCCTCACAATTACTTATAATGTATGTGCATGAGTCCTCATCTACAATATAAGACAACTTTTCTATAACACCATAACCACAAACTTCATTGATATCAACTTCTTCATTATTGACATCTTCTATTATTTTTTGAGGAGGAGTTAAAACCACATACCATTGAAGATTAAATGGATCTTTAATGAAGAAAACATGCTTCGCTTGTGTGGCTAATATGAAAGAGTCAGATTTATGACCAATTCGATTCACGTCTACAGTTGTAAATCTAATATCGTCTAACTTAAGTCTCCCATTGTTCAACTCTTATACATTCTTAGTCTATGAATACATGTTTTCAATTTACACTCAAACGGTTTACCTGGTGGCGATCGACAGCTGAAACCATGAGACTCAATGACTCACAATGCAAGTCAATCAACAGAATCTAAAACTCTGAGCTTTGATACCAACCGTAAAGACCCGACCCTTATAGGGCCCACATAAACCCTTACCCTAAGAGCATGAATTAAACAACCTTCAAATCATTAAATGAAACACCATAGAAAATAATTCCTCAAACGGTTTTATTGATCAAAACACAAGTTGAAAAGGTTCGGAGTACTCCTTCAAAAGGATAAAGAGAAATAGAAAGGAAAAGCACAGATCATCAAAAAGGAAATAAATCAATGAACACAAATTTCTCAGCAAAGTTCTCATGAAAAGAAATAAGTTAGACAGAATGCAAAAACGTATGAAACGATTCAACATGCCAATGGTTTCCATTGCGCCAGATCAACCATCCTAGTAAAGCCCGTGAGTACCCGTGGGTTACCACAAAAGAAAGAAGGGGTGAGTATTTTAACTCACCAAGATATATTAACGAGTCAATTCGTAACATAAGAGTGTTAATTAAATGTAAGGAAGGATAATTAGATATTCAGGGATCTCAAATACAATAGTGTCGAGGCAACCCGAGGGCTAAGCCATCCCGATTCTTCGTGACTCACATACCGGGGCATCCCTGCTAGAGATAAGCCTACCCAGTTTCGTTTCCATTATTGACGACGGGGCAACCCAACTAGAGCTAGGCCAACCCGGTTCTGAGATATATGCAGGTATCCCGCAGTAAAACTACAATTTCATATACATATAAATTTACAAGAAGTAATTTCAAATTTGTGCACGAACATACACTCTTCTAACAACATACAATTCATCTAACGCGCAATTATTCAATCAAAATAGTTCAGGACAAGGATTAACCCCCTTACCTTACTCGTTATCTACTCAAAGTGCTTCTAAGTGCGCGAATTGCGACTCTCATAAGTTTCTTTGACAAAAACTAGGCAAAACAGGGTTAAAATGTCAGTATTAGGCCCTAAAACCATAAAAAAGGGTATAGAGCGTCGAAATTACCAAAAAATAAATACCCGACGATGTGTGGCCAGAAAAATGGCGGGAGAAAACCAACAGCGGCGGCACGTGGCGATGAGACTCACCGGCGCATGAGCGGGGAGAGTTCCTGCAGGCCTGGGACGCGTGTCGCGCGCTGGTTGGTTGAACGCAGGTTCGAGAGTTCCTGCAGGCCAGGGATTCTTATTGAGTTAAAGATCCTTTTCTTCTGTGGGCTTACACAAGTACGCACAAGCTTTACCAAGATGGTTGATATGGAGCTGGGAGGACCATGGAGTCGTTGCATCTTTCCTGTTCTTAATTTCATCATTTCATTCCACACTTTATGATTTTGGAGACATGTGGCTTTTTTTTTTACGTATTTAGATGTTTTATGTTTTGGAACTTGGTACCCTATTTTCCTTAGTATTTATGAACATATTTGATTTATTTTTCTTTAAAAGTAATATTCGCCATGTTTCTAGTAATTAAATGTTGATTTAAGCATGCATCTAGGGGAAAGGTCTAGATGGAACTCTAGTCTGGGTCGGGCCTTTACATTACCTGAGTTGATCACGTTGTTGTTCTTTTTGCAACTTTAGCATTCTCTCTACCGGACTCAGAAATTTCAAACTAGTGCCAGTTATTTTTTTTGCAAAAGAAAAATCTGCTGCCAATAATTAAAAGAAGAAACGAATTTTCAAACCCAAAATTCACAGAGGTTTCACGTAGATCGCTTTTTTGAACCGTCGACTACTCAAAGAATCCAACGGACAACCCAATTCGTTTCCAAACATCAAAGCCGGTTCGACATTGCATTTCTATATCGTAAATATCTCAAACCAAACAACCTGAGCATCATTCAAAAACTTGCAATCGATTTTCTTTCGGTTCAATCCTCAAAATCAATCGTGAAGCAATGTCTGGACTTGGAAAGGGCGGCAAGGGTTAGGGAAAGGGAGGAGCAAAGCATCGCATAAAGGTGTTGACAGACAACATCCATGGCATCATCAAGCTTGCAATTCGGCGTTTGGCTCGTCGAGGCAGATTAAAGCATATCAGTGGATTGATCTATGAAGAAACCAGAGGCGTTTTGAAGATCTTCCTTGAGAATATGATTCGTGATGTTGTTACCTGCATTGAGCTCGTTGTGAGGAAGATGGTGACTGACATGTATATGGTTTATGCCTTGAAAAGGCATGAAACGACTTTGTATGGTTTCAGAGGTTAAGGTTAGGGTTTTATTTGATCTTTGATTGAATATCTTTACTTTTGATCTTACAGTTAATAGTCGGACATGTGAGTATGGGTTTTTCGTAAGTTGATTATTTTGTGACCGTAAACTAATGGATTGCGTAATTCATCCAAGATAGGCATTCAACGAGTTTCCATTTCGTTGATTCATTTTAACTGTTAGTTTATTAGTGAGTTGAATTTCTCATGAGGTAGTTCTTTGATTTAGAACGGTTACAAATGCAATGACTAAATCTTGATATTTGAAGATTTGATACTCCAACGTGTAATTAATTAAGCTAAGTTACATTTTGTATATAGTCTTCTGAACGGTCGTTCAAGCTAATATTTTTGTATTTATGTATTTGAAGTAAAAAAGTGGCACATATTCTTCTGTATTGTCAGGTTCATAAGCACATTCTCATCAATTACTTCATGATCTTATTATAATATTTGAAGTCTTTGATTCAATAAGTCCAAATCACGTATTCTCCATGTGTTTTCTCATACAATCAATTGCTTTGATTCAATCTACCAATTTGTTTTGGACAAGTAGGCTCGTTGGGTTAGACAACAAAAGTGCATAAAACAATGGGATCAAATATACTTGTGTACATAGTGTTAGGATATTGGGAGAAGTTTATATATTTACGGTTAAAATTTTATTTTAGTCCCTTCACTATAGACTTTGTTCCATAATTTTAAAAAGTTTAAATTTAGTCTTCCAATTTTGGAGAAAACTTAATATTAGTCCGTGCTTTTTAAATTTAGTCTTCTCTTGTTTCAACTGCAAATTGATCTGCTGATATCTAATTCGTTTCCATTGAGGCTTTTAAACCTAGCGACACTTTCTCTCGTCTCTTCGACATCTGTAACTAGAAACAGATTAAAATAGTTGAGTTGTAAGGCAAAGATTTTTATATTCCCTTGTCATCACCACTGTCTCTATATCGATTAGGCTTCAATCAATGAAATTCTCCTAAGTTTGGTAATGAATTAACGAAGAGCTAAATGATTGAGAATATGCAAATTTTAGCTGCTAAGTACCAGATTTTCAAGTCTTATATCGAGATAGTAATAGATTTGTTATGTTAGTCACTCTTCTATTGAGAGTAGTTATCCAGCTAGGTGTTTTAGTCTGTTAAGTAGTTTTTGTAAAAAATAACGCTTTTCTTTTCTAAGATAGAAAGAACAAGACACCACTTTTCTAAGAAAAACACTATTTCTCTTCTTATATTTCTTTTTTCTTCAACTCCACTACATCTTTAGAATGAAAAGAACAATTTATTTATAGGCATTACAATCTTTTCCATAAAAACTATTGTTCTTTCATCTTCACAACTCTTGGCCTTTCATCTTCATAACTCTTGGTTTTTCATCTTCATCACTTTTGGCATTTCATCTTCATCTACACAACTCTTGAACTTAAAGCTCACAAAAAAACATTTAATGTTTATTCAATAGTTTTAGCATTATTGTTATTTAGTTAATCATTTAGCCAACAATTTGGTTAATATTCTTGTATGTAAATATCTCTTCCTAAGGGATGGTTCAATAACAATTTTAGATTTTTCTTTTACCTAATCTCATATTTCTCTTTTACCCAATTTCAGATTCCAATATGGTATCAGAGGAACCCTTGGTGTAATAGAGTTTCTTTCATCTCCTCTCAATCCTCTCTTTCCTCTTCTTTTTCCCTTCAAGATATCAACAACCATGGCTCACGAAGGCATAGAAGTGCCGAAAAATGAAGAAATTCAAGGATCACGGACGCTATTAACAGTACCACGACCAATTAGATCTGAAGCGGATCTGTCAAGCTCGTTGAATATTGTTTCAATACAACAAAGACCTCATATGAGAGAAAATACACAGCCATTTCTATTTACATCACAGTGATACCTCAAATTTGGTACGGGTGTCTGAACTCTTAACAAACGAAAATTATTTAACATGGAGCATATCAATGCAAATAGCACTTTTAATCAGAAACAAGATTGGATTCATAGATGAAATGATTCAAATACCACAAGAAGGAGAAATGCTTAAACTGTGGACAAAAAACAATCACATGAGGATTACTTGGATCTTAAACTCAGTCTCAAAAGGTATTTCTTCCTCTATAATTTTTACTTACAGAAGGGCTATATGGCTGGATTTAAAAGATAAATTTCAAAAGAAGATTGGTCCTAGGATCTATCATTTGAAGAAGAGATTAATTTCGTTGAGACAAACTCAAGATAGTGTTACAACATGTTTTTCAAGAATCAAAACATTATGGGATGAATATGCAACTTATAGACTAGATTGTACTTGTGGCTTATGTCAATGCGTGGAGGAGTTAGAGCAATGGAAGAATTTGTGCAATTAGAGTATTTACTAAAGTTTCTTGATGGGATTAAGTGAAGATTTTAGGCATACGAGATGGCAAATTCTCCTCATGCATCCACCACCTTTGATAAATAGTGTAGTTGCTTTAGTAGTCCAAGAAAAGGAACATATAAGTTTTCAAGATGATAACACTATTGTGACTCTTTCTGCATATACAAAAACATTGAATGGTCAAAGAAATGCAAGTCAACAAACCCAATACAAGGGAAAAGGAAAACGTCATGTTTGTACTCATTGTGGTCTACAAAATCATATTGTAGACAAGTGTTATAGAATCCATGGTTTTCCTCCTGGATACAAACAAAGAGGAAATCAAAAGACCAATAATGGTAATGATAATGCCAATGGGAAACATCAACAAAGCTAAGACACTAAAATGAGCAAATCAAATGATTTAGAGGATCTTGGAACAACAATGGCCAACAATACATCTGCTGATCCTTTTGAGCAATGTCACAACATCCTTAATTTTCTGTAAACTAAACTAGGGAGAGTAAAGAAAGATGCAGATGATGCATCAACATCAATTTAGCAAACCGGAGGTATTGCTCTTGATAATACTATTTCTTTTAATGGTATGTGGATAATAGATTCAGAAGCAACAAGTCATATCATAATAAAGATATTTTCATTTCTTTAGAACCTGTAGAATCACATGTGACACTACCAAATAAAAGTAAAATTAAAGTCAATTACATTGGGAATATTTTAATGTATGGCACAATTATCTTGAAGAAAGTCTTGTATGTTCCAGAGTTTAAGTACAATTTGCTCCCAATAGGTGCATTAATAGCCGATAACTCAATGCTTGTTAATTTTACTTTTGAGTCATGTATTATTCAAGAAAGGCACACTTTGAAGATGATTAGCAAGGGTAGACTTAAACAACGCTTGTATGTGATAGAAGAAATTCCTTTATCTATTGTTTTGAATTTGATATGTACTGTATGAATAATATCTAGCACTATATGGCATAGAAGATTAGGGCACCCATCTAAGTCACCTTTACTTGCCCTTTAGACTGTTCTTTCTTTTACAAGTTGTAATGATCATGATCAATGTACTATTTTCCCATTGGCTAAACAAAACAGATTGAAGTTTTCTTTGAATAATAATAGAGCTGATGCAATTTTTTATCTAATTCATGTTGATGTATGGGGACCATTTCATCATTTTTCTCATTTAGGACATAAGTATTTCTTGACTATTATTGATGATCATAGTAGATATACTTGGGTTTTCATGTTGAAAAACAAATTTGAAGTATTAATTGTTGTGCCTCAGTTTTTTAAACTAGTTAACACACAGTATCAATAGAATATTAAGGCTTTTAGTTCTGATAATGCTCCATAATTAAAATTCAATGAGTTTTTCAAAAGAAATAAAGTGGAGCATCAATATTCTTGTGTAGGAAGACCAGAGCAAAATTTAGTTGTGGAGAGAGAACATTAACACATCCTTAAGGTAGCTAGAGCACTCTATTTTGAGTCAAAAGTTCCTTTAGATGACTGGAATGAGTGTGTTCTTACCAGTGTACATCTCATTAATAGAACTCCGACTAAAGTGTTAGAATGGAAACTTTTGAAAAAGAAAGCTATTGATTATAACAACTAAATCTTTTTTGGATGTTTGGCATATGCATCTATTCTTCTCACGAATAGAAATAAATTTTCTCCAAGAGTTTCACCTTGTGTGTTCCTAGGATACCCATAGTGGTGGAGTAAGGGGTACAAAGTCATAAACTTAGAGGGGCTGTTTGTTTTGCGTTTTTATGTAGATTTTATAAACGAGCTTTTATAACCACTCTCTAAAAATCTTATACAAACGAGCTATTATTAGAATTTCTTCTATATAATCACTCAAAATAACTCATCATTTCTAAAGACTCAACGATTTTCCAAACAAACAGGATGACTTTATGTTAAGGGACGTGGCCTTTCGAGAATATGTCTTTCCATTTTGTTATAACCTAAAAATATCCTGAAAGACTCGGAAGAGGTTGGGACCCGCACGAAGGACAACTAAGCCAACGCCGAACCCTCGGGGTCGGCCAAGCCAGCACCGACCCCCCGGGGGTCGGC
>JBBMEG010068658.1:0-12284 GCA_037832605.1 Cyclanthera cordifolia
CTTGGTCCGGCTGGGTTCAGAAGCTGACTCCCTATCCAATTCTTACCATTATCTGTATTCATCTTTTCCACTGTAAACAACAAAACACATGATGTGTATAACATTTGGGATCTCAGGATAGATTTATTTATTTATTTATTTATTTTTTACTTACAAACTAGAAATGTGTAAAATTGTTGTGGTATGTACTTGAAAAGTTTCATATATATATATATATATATACACACACACACACACATAAGTTGTAAAATATATTTTCTTTAAAAGAAATTCTAATCTTAGTAAAAAAATTAGGAATATGAAATAGTATAATGCATAGTTTTGGGATTGGCGACATAACGTAATTATTATAGATTATTAATCGAGTTCAATAATAGCATCACAAATTTTATTTTAAAAATCGATATTTGATTCTTAATTTATTTGAAAAGAGTAGTACCCTCTTTATAGATTTGTAATCCATTTCTCAAAATTTGTACTAAGAAAATGAATGCATAGTTTATATCTATACACACATACACACACATAAAATGGAATATAGAGGCTTACAATGTGAATAAGGTAAAGTATTTTGCATGAATCTCTGTCTCCCTATTGCCATATGGAAAAGAAGAAAAATCATAACACTGAAAATTATGAACTCTTTCTTTAAACTCATTCTCAACAAACTCTCTCTTTGTTTTCTTTTTCTTCTCTCTCTTTGGGGATAAACCTTATGGCTTGATTTTATGGGTATATATAAGACCAAGTCAACTTCTATTCTAATTTAAATTATAAATAAAATCTAGGTTTAAATATAATTTCAGTTCCTCTTGTTTTTCGTTGATCCCCAACTTTCAAATGTTATTTTAGTTCTTAAAATACTAAAAGACCCCCTAAAATTGGTCCTTACATAAATATTTATGATCATTTTTAAACAATTTTTTTTTTCAATAAATTTTAGAAATATGTGTCATTATTTATTATTTGAGAGCAAGAGAGATCACAAAAATGAAGAAGTAAACTAATTTTAGGTTTAAAAAGGAATTGAGATATTCGATCCATAAATTTTGTGGAGGTTAATACATCACTAATGATACTTAAGCTATGCTTGCTTTGACGATACCAGATCTTTTAGGTAATGATAAAATATGAAGTCCCAAAAACTTTGGGGTATTATGATTTTTTTTTTTATTAAAATAACACACAATCTTATTCAAACATGATCATAGTCCTTTATATTTTTATTTGTTCAATTTGGCAAAGCACAAAGTAACGAAGTCTTAGGAACGTGCATTTAATTTACAATCAAGTAAGCAAATACAAATTAATTTGCAAAAGATTTGATATGTGACAGTCTGAGATTCATTAGAAAAATAAAAAAAAATGACAGTATGATTCAAGCTAATATAAACTATTTTAATAAACACGTTAATTATTTTAATTCATATATATGGTCAAAAGATTCTCTGTGTAGTTGAAATTTTGAACAAAGTGTGTTTGTTTGACTTTGAATAATTTAGTCAGTGAGGGTCAGAGGTTCTTAATTTTAAGTGGTTGCATTTCAAAATTTGTGGCACAAACTAAACTACTTTCAAATTTGTCAATATACCTATTTCAAATTACGAAACTACCCTCAGTTATTTATAATGTATTTATGAAAAAATGCCAACGCATTTTATCTATTAACATAAAGATTTTGGTGCAGTCCACCATATCATTTATTTAATTCCTTTTATCTTTTTATTTTATAGTTGTTTAAATTGTTTATTTTATAATTTTTCGACTTTCTCAAATTGAAAAAATAAATTGTTTATTTTAGGTAGAAAAATATATTTGGAGTAGATAAAAAAAAAAAAGTCTTTCACAATTCTCGTTTATTAATTTAATTATTAAAATAAAAATTCTTAAAATCAAATAAAAAACTAAAATGAAAATAAGACAAAAAAAAAAAAAAAAAACTAATTTTCAGTAATCAAACCTACACTTTTATCTCTCAAATCTTGTTTTTGTTGGGTTTTTATATTATTTTTTAATGCATAAATTTATTTAAATTTATAACCATATAAGAAGCTGAAATAATCGAATACTAAAAAAGTAAAAGGAAATGCATATTTTAAATAAGGCAATTTCCAAAGACTTTTCCAACCAAATGGGATTCACTCATTCACTAAACTAAATCAAATTATAAGTTGTCGACAAGTTTTTAAGGTTTGAGATTGTCATAGAAAGTAGTTCGAAATGTAGCTTAACAAGATAAAATTCACTTCTTCTATATTCTTTATTCTCTTAAAAATTGATTTTGAAGTTTAAATAAAGAGTACCGGCCTCTCACTAGCACGAGAAGATACTAATTTTTGGTGTGACCATGAACAACTTGTTCATTATAATAATCAATAATACTTAAGAAAAAAGATGCAATTATCAAGATAAAACGAACATTTGACCTAATTGTAATTAGGAACAACTCGTGAAGGATTATATAATTGATGACTGATTATATTAGTGGACATAACTTTTCATATAGTGGAAGAGAGATCAACACAAACTTTAATTAATAAAATAAGCATATTATTATCGAATATGGATCACAGGTTGTTGATGTTTAATGGAATAAGTAAAGTGTAAACTAAAAATTGTTCAAAGGAAATCTTATAATTGTTCAAAATATTAGGAGTAGTTTATATTTTTACTTGATTAATAATCCAAAGGCAAGTTTATTTTAGCATTTGCTTGAAGACTTTAATTTAGCCACTCTCTGAAAATCACAACATTTGAAGCAACAACATTATTATAATCATTTTATGCTATACATTATATAATCATTTTTTGTCATACAAAAAAACTTTTTAATTTTTTTTTGGTATGCATAAAAAATTGGCATAGTATTAATAGTGAGGTTCAAACATAGAACCCTTAATTTAAGTACATGTGATTATTATTTAAATGAATGAGTTTGAGTAAATTTAATTATTTATTTTATATTTGTGGTCAAAAGATTATGGGAATTCACCTTTTTGAATAAGATGTGTATGTTTGACTTTGAATATATGTAACTTGACCTTTTTGAATAATTATTTTAGCTAGGTTGGAAACATGAGAACACACGACAAAGAATTTACACAGTCATATTACTTGGAACATTACACAAAATTTACGACTTCAAGTAAAATCTTTTTTTTCATAATTCAATCATATTTTGACGTAAACAAATTCATGAGCAAAAAAAAAAAAAAAAAAAAAAATAAATATATATATATATATATATATATACACACATAAATATAACCAACGAAATATTATAAACTTCGAATAGTATTTTTTTTTCCCCTCAAATCAAGTATAGCCTACGGGTACATCACACATCTTGTTTTTAAAAAAATCATCACTTGTTTTTTATAAAATAATAACTTCATTTCTTTTACCGCGCATTTGGGCAATAGATTATGATAAATGGTGTTTGGATGCAGGTTATTATAACACTTATTATATAATAACTTGTGTTTGTGGTGCATGTTGTTATAAAAGAAGTTTATGATTTTCTTTTTATATAAAATTAATTTTAAATAATATAAATTAAAAAAAATACAATTATTTAACTAAGTATTTTTGTATTAACATTTTAATTAATATTTGACATAATGAAAATAAATTAACATTTTTTGTTTTTATTAGTTAGATTTTTTCATATTCTAATTGATATATATTATATATAGATATAGTTATGGAGTAAAAATAGGTATATTAGTATAGTTTTAATGCAAGAATCTTGATTAAAAATGACTTTTTTAATCTAAATAATACATTTTCTTCTGAAAATAAAATTTTCGATTAGTAAAAATGAATTTAAATAATGAAAATAATTGTTTTGAATGAACAAATTTAGCAATTTCAATTCAAATATTGAATTAGTGTATATTAAAAAAAATCGAAAAAAATGATTTTATACATAACAATGTGTGAGCCCCACTTTATTCTCATTGCACACTAAAATTGAAACTTTTTTATATTTTTACTGACTTTTACACTATTTGAAGTAAATTTTACATTATTTGAGAGGTATTTACACTATTTGAAAGTGTATATTTTGAGTAACCTCGGTTTATAATACCAAAGCGAACATAGTATCACGATCTTGCTTGTCGAGTGTGTGTTGAACATGACCGCATGAACCTCTAGATCACTTTTTATCATGATTTCCTAGTATATGATTTGCTTTTCTTGTTATTGTAATTTTCTTTATGTTTTGGAGCCGTATGACTTCTCGTCATTTTGATGTTCAAGTCTGCCACATCAATTATGGTCCAAAATGTATGTAGTATATGGGGTATGGCTCTTGTGAAACTTCCCTCCTAATAAGCTATTATATGATGAATGTAAGCTAGTTGTTGTGTCCCTTAATGCATCTTGTCATATAACTTTAAAAAACAAAACGTATTTCAAAACCTTCTTTCTCTCCCTCTTTCGAAAACATTTTCACGAGACTTGTGATAGGTTGATACATGATTGATTTATAATTAATTTGAATTTGTTTGAATAACTCCAATTTATTAATAAGTCTAATTGTTTTTGTTTCTTTGTAACATAGTTATATATAAAAAGTAAAATTATAAAAAAAAAAAAAAAAAACAAATCTAGAATGAATAATAGCAAAAATGAACTTCGATTTTTAAAATTAGACAACCCGATTACTCAACCAACTTAAAAAAAAAAAAAAAAAATTAATTGGCTAGATTCAACTAATAGGTGGACTACCAACAAATTATTTGGATTGTTCAAAAAAAATCGTCCAATCCACCTCACGTTAACAAAAAAAAAAAAAAAAAAAAAAAATCATTTATCTTACATTTAAAAAATAAATAAATAAAAGTCCAATAAAACAGGCTTTTATCGAATAATAAATTTCACATAGTGGCCTATAAATATGTAAAATAATTTCTAATTTGTTAGAGAAAAAAAGAAGGCAAAAACTCAATAATGTTTTGGAAGCTTTTGTTTGTTGTGATGCTCATTCTAACTTCTTCCGATATGGGTTTTGGAAGACAGGTTGCTGATGCTACTCCCTATAGTTCTTGTAAGAATCACTTATTATTATTATTATTATTTTTAATTTCCTAACTTTGGAGCAGATTAAAAAGATATTTAAATGCTTCATTTTAATTACACTTTAACTAATTATTTTTCTTTCCATTTCTTTATGTTTTTTCATGTTGTCTAGTTTTGTTATGAATATAATGATGTGATCTAGAAACTAATGTTATTACTTTTTTTTTTCAATGTTATGCTTATGATTTAAATCTATGGCAGTTGCTTTTTTTTTTTTTTTTTAATCAATTTGTTATGATTGATATCAAAGTATATTATAAGCTCGATCACATGGATCGATGGGTATTAGGTAACATAAAAAAAAATCGAGATGCACGTAAGTACTAACTTAATAGCTTTAGAAAATTACTCTACATTTATATATATTGTTTTTTTTTAAAAACTAGTAAATTTCTCATGTTTGATAATCATTTTGTTTTTTATTATTAAAATTTAATCTTATATTTACTTCTATTACGTACATATGTCTCGTCTTTTCTTTAAGTAAGTATATGAATTCTAACTAAATTTCATAAACCAAAATAAGTATTTGAATTTTTTTTTTTAGCTTTCAAATTTCGGTTTGTTTTTAAAACACAAGTAAGATGTAAGCATCAAAGTCATGGAAATTATGTGTTTAAGTGATCATAGTTGTAGACTTAAATTTCAAAAACAAAAATCGAAATGGTTAGGAAACGAGACCTCAGTTTTTTGTTTATGAGGGTTCCCCTAATTTCAGTATTATTTTTGTTAAAATATGGCAATAACTTATAACTCAAAACTTAAATTGATAGGATCCAAAGTAAATTTAATTTTACCAACTAGGGGTATATATGATTTGAGTTGGGTTGAGTTATGGGAAATTTTAGGACCAATCCAAAGTTTCTGGTTGGTCAACCCTCCAACTCGTCAAACGCTATGCATTAAAGCAACCCAAAGCAATCCTACTGATCTATATTTTCGAATTGGGTCGGATTCTCGAGTTGTGTTAATCTCCTTTCTCTTCTATAAAACAAATATATATATATTCATATCCCATAAATATAACCTATATTAACAATTTTTCTTTATGCATGTAATTTATCAATACGCTAAAAATATATTTTATTAATTTATTTATAATCTTCTCTATCACACACACACACACGTACATGTACACGTATATATTATTCCTTAGTTAGGATTGAGATGGATTGAACGAGCCAAAAATTGATTAATCCTAGAACCAACCCAACCTAACAGAAATTAGAAAATTATAATTCAACCTAACCTAAATAGAATTATAATCCAACCCAACCTTTATGGTTTGGGTTGGGTAGGGAGGTTGCTCGAGTAGTAGGTTCTTTTGTACACTCCTAATATCAACTAACACTCTTTCTCACTTGTGAGTTAAGAAATTTAGACATGTCTTACGACACATCATATTGAATCATGCAAATCATGAATTAACTCAAAATTTTAAATGAATAGACTAGAATGAGTAAATTTAATTATATTAACTAATAATTTTTGTGTCTGATCCCTATAATTTAATTTAATTGCAGATGAAAAGAAACATAGGGATAAGGAAAATAATTCAAGATATCTATTTGCTTCCCAATCTGATGTACCAAGAAATGGAAACTATGGAGGTGAAAAGAAGAGTTGATTTAATTATAACAGCTGATTCAATTATTGAATGTGTTTTTATATATTTTGGTGGAAAAATAATTTGAAATGAAACTAAATCATACAGCTGGAAATTAAAGCTGCCTTTATTATTATTATTATTTTTTGTGTGGAAATATATTCTCCTAACAGCTATATGAGATTTTCTCCATCCTGGCAAACTCATTAATTATTTCAGTGATTATAATTTATTTTCCTTTGAAATAGTTAAGGGAAATCTTAATTATTGTATAATTATTGGTGTTCTCAAAATAAAATTTGTATTCTCTATCTCATTTACTTGTTCTCCACCAAAAAAAAAACAACAACTAAGTAGCTAATATTATTAATTCTTATTCACAAATCAGTAGTTAATTATCTTAATATTGACTTAATATCGATCTCAGACTAATAGTTAATTAATATCCCTAATTACATTAACCTTTGCACTCCATTTCTCCTCCTATCATTTCTCAAACACCATGATGTTGGTTTTTTGATAAATTTTGATTAATATTATTGTTAGTTTATATAATTAAATTTATTTCAATCTTTTAAGTTTTTAAGATGATTAGTATTTTAATATTATTTAACAATTATTTCCAAATTAATAAGGTTATTAAAATTAAAATTAATTATAAATTAAGATTGTCACTATACTAATCATAAAACTAAATACAATTAAAAGAAAAAGGTTTTATTTTTTTAGTACTTGCGTGGAGATTGAGAGGTTCAAACTACAGATTACGTGGTTGTTTTTACATAATCATATTGTTCACACGAGATTTCAGCAAAGAAGATGAATGCAAGACATGTGTTAATTTGGAATATATATTTGTATTGATTTGAATATGTGCGAATGTGAGGTACAATCCCTAATGTGTTCTTCTGATTCTTTCTCTCTCATATACAAATATATGAGGGCTTCGCAGCTTATTCTCGAATGTAGAATTGTCTCAAGAGCTTTGCAGCTTGTTCTTGAGGTTGAATTTGTTGGTGTTGGATCGATCGTCGACTTGTTGATCTTAATTTAGATAAGTCGTCGACTTGTTGATCTTCTTTGATGATCTGCTTGTGATGAATACGATGCGTGTTCTTCGTGTTTGCGCGACTTGCTTATGAAATCGCTTCACCTTCCATGTGTCTTTTAATTTGATCCTTAGACATTTGGAGAGTCTTCTGTGAGAGAATTTCTAGATCTTGAAAATGAAGGAAAGCTTCTCTATTTATAGAGCTTCCATGAAAAGCTCATTGTACTTGTTTACACGGACATAAGTCTTCATATGCACTTGGACCACTAATTAAACTTGAGTCTTATTTAATTTTGACCAAATTTCAAAATAAAACAAACTTGTGATCCAATTTAATTTTGAGAAATATTGTCTCAAAAGTTAATTTAATTTTGTCATTAAATTTGAGAAAATGATGTGGCAATGTATGATTGATCTAAATTTCTCCGTCATTACATATTTTATTATTATTTTTTGTATAGAAGTAGAAAATTCAAACTTAATGTGTGGGGCTTACACATCTCATTTTCCAATAACATCATTTTAATTTGTATTGGCAATAAATTTTCACGACACGTTCAAAATTTGTCCAAAATCTTTGGCTTCTAATTTCAAAACATTCACACCGGAAAATAAAAACTATTTAATGCAAAGGCTTTGATAATTAAATAGGTAACGATTTCAACTCTTCAAAATTAGAATATTAATCTGCATTATATTCAAAATCCCACTTCATATTTTAGCAATACAATAATGATCAGTTCCATCATGAAATCTTCAAAGTATTTGATGGCACTAATTCTTGTTCTCTTGATATTGCTTTCTAATGTTTCTTCAAGGATGTTGGTTGCTGAATCCAACACACTTGGTAACTCAAACCCTATTCCTTATTCTTTCTATTCTTTTTGTTATTCTGATTTCTCTCTAGCTAACACCATGTTAGTAAATCACGTAAATGTATATTCACCTTTTCATATACTATAGATCTCTTTCTCTTTTTGTGGTTAACTTTTTTTTTTCTTCGGTCCTAGAGAGACAAGAACATTCTGTTGGATTATCGGCGTCGAGCATCGATGTTGTTCGACGTTTCGGAAATTACACGAGCCGACGCCTGTTAAAGGAGAATCCAAAACCCGATGCACCACCCCGATATGGGAACTACGATTTTCCAAGTCCAACATCCCAATTTTAATACAGCCGAAGTCCGAGAGGATGAACCCCATTATACATTTTACTTACCCAAAAAAAAAAAAAGTAACCAAACTTTTCTCGAGGATTTATATTGGTAATTAGCTGTGTGTGTTTTTGGGTATATTATTAGAGCTGCTGATTTATGTTTGGTTGTACTTTGAGAGTTATGTGTCAAATAAAGTCTTGGGGGTGGAAAATTGTTATTATTATTACTTTGAAAAACGATTCATCAATTTAAGATACGCCTCTTTCGAATTCACCAATTTTGAATGACCGAATTGCTCGTTTGGGCTTATAAACTTTGATACCATATATTAAAAAGTACGAGAGAAGTAATCGATTTATCTTAAAAATACTTGGAAAACTCTCTATTTTATCAATATGAGACATTATGAGATCCTCAACACTCTCTAACCATATTTCCCAACAAACAGCCCTAATCAAATCGACAAGAACTGTGGATTTAGTATTGTTGCAAGGGGATGATAGAATGTTGGACTGCTGTTTACATAAGTCATTGCATATTAGTCTCTCATTCTAAGAAAAAAATATTAATGCTCTATGTTCAAAAACTAAAATTAACTTTTTGTGCAAAGTAATGTAGAGGCAAAAACAAAATGTATATTATAATTAATACATGTTAACAGATATATATATGTATGTATATAATATATATGTATATATAGCATTTTTTTTAAAGATTGTTGTTAAATAATCCGATCATTCTGTATCCTTGTAACAACTAATATATAGACAAACTATAATGATCCAAGTATGAATGGATGGGTATCATAAGAAACTTTATTTTCTTTTGAAAAGTGCATATAATTACACACATTTTCTAACCAGTATTTCCCAATTGTAACATGGTTAGTTTCTAAGTTTTTTTTTTTTTTAAATTAAACCATTTCATTAATCATCGAAACAAAGCATGTAATTTATTTAGATTTTTCAAACAACATTGAGGATTTCATTATCATACATTGAAAAAGATCAAACATATATAACATAAGTGGACTACTGACTAAGTGAATGCTAGTGCATTATTAGTGCCAACTGAGTATTTATACTTGCTTTGGGAGCTCGAAAATCAATAGATATAACAAAAGAAAATAAACCTTATAACAAAAGAAATGTTAAAAAGTTTTCAATTAAATTAAATAAGAAAACATTAAATGAAGTATAATTCTCTAAAAACTTTATATATATATATATATATATATATATATATATATAATTTTATCAATATATATTTGATAATATATATTGCATTCTATATCTATATTCCATCCATTAGCCTCTATCATTTTATAATTTTATGTAATATATAGTTACTTCTAATATATTGAGAAGTTTAATTTATATCATAAAAATTGAATTGGTCTCTCTCATTCCAAAATGTAGAACTATAATATATACACTCTTGATCATCCAGCTTTGATAAATAAATAAATAAACTATAAACTACATTTGATAAATAAATCTCCACTTTTCTTTTTGGAAAAGTTATAATGTTCGTTATTGGTTAGTTCGTTGATTAGGATATTTCAATTCATTCCTTAAACATGTGTTTATGACGCATTACAAAATCACTTTTTTTTTTTCCTTTTAGTGTTTACTTATAGAATTGTAGAGTGATTATGAGTTATTAGAAATTTAAGCTTTAATAATTGTTTGTTTGAATGTAATTATCTGTAGAAAAGTTGAAGTTAATAGAAATGTAGTTTTTTTTTTTTTT
Source organism: Cyclanthera cordifolia (assembly GCA_037832605.1). Taxonomy (NCBI): domain Eukaryota; kingdom Viridiplantae; phylum Streptophyta; class Magnoliopsida; order Cucurbitales; family Cucurbitaceae; genus Cyclanthera; species Cyclanthera cordifolia. The sequence goes on from JBBMEG010068658.1 coordinate 10,651, forward strand.
TTGAGTTAAAAAATGAATGGTTGTATATGAATTAATTGATTTTTTTTAATTGATTATTTATGAATGATTAAATAACTCGTTAGATATGCATGTTCAAAAAAAAAATTGGTAAAAATTTAGTTTTAATAACTCATTAATCTAAAGAAACACTCTGAAATTCTTTAATTAAAAACATTTTTTAAGATATTGTACTTGATTTGCTTGGATGCAAAACATGACATGACAAAGGTGAATACGTATTTGTCTTTCTTCTGAAGTGTTTCTAATAATTGATAGATGTAAACAAACTATTACACATTGGTTAAAAGAGAAGAAAATCATGGGTATATAAATGATGACAAACATCTCCATTGATATGAGACATTTTGGGTGAAACCAAAGACAAAGTCATGCGGGTGTATGTGTTAAGTTTTTGACAAAATATTATGGATATATTTCGATTTTCTAAAATATCAAAACGATTAATTCACTATTGTTCTAAAAAAATCCAACCGATCTAATATTCTAAACATCTTAATGTCGACAGAAAATTAAAGTTATTATTATTTTTTTAATTTTTTTTGTGAGATACATTTAGGAAACTAATTAAATGAATGTCTAAAATGTTTGAAAATTAATTTTCTGTAACCACTATTTTAATACAGGGTAAAATTATAAATTTAGTTCCTATGATTTCATGAAAGTTAGAGTTTAGTCATTATGTTTAAAAATCTAGACTTTAGTCTCAATGAGTGTTTGTTTGTAAAATTGTGGAGTGTTTATTTTTAGTGTTTAGAAATGAGGAGTTATTTTGAGTGATTATAAAGAAAAATTGTAATAATAGCTCGTTTATATAAGGTTTATAAATAGTGATTATAAAAGTTTGTTTATAAAAATCTCCATAAACACTCAAAACAAACATCTCCTATATGATTTGGAGAAATATAGAATTTAGTCTTTATAATTTGAAAAAATATAGAATTAAGTCTTTATGGTTTAAAGATACTGCACACACACACCAAATAACCTACTCTTTGTTTAATAATTTTGAGTTTTTTTTTTTTTTTTTTCTAAAATCATGTTTTTAGTTTCGAGGAAATGTGTTCTCCACTAGAAAATTATGAAAACGAAATTTCCAATTAATTACTCTAACTTGGGAGAAATTTCAATTGAAAGGGTCAGTATTTTAAAAAAATTCATGAGAAAATTGTTATTATTATTATTTTTTTAATAAGATTCTAATTTTTTATATCGTTCGGATGAAAATAAAATATTTCATATTAGTTAGATGAAGAAAAGATAATAGGTACTCGATTGATATGAAATCTTTTGAATTAAATCAAATATAAAGATTTCGTTATTATCACCCATTTCAATAATTAATACTAGTTTTATTTTTAAATAAGCTAATTTAGTTTTTCAATTATGCCTCATAGTGTATAGTATGTATGTATGTATATATGTATGTATGTCGATAGAGCCTACATTGAAAATTTCTAAAATTAAAGTACAAAATCTTTTTAACAAATCTGATCATTATTAAAATAGTCTTTTTCTTTGATTTTGAATGGAAAAATCTACACGAGAATTTGTGGTTGGTGTACTTTTGTTTTGTCCAAACAAACGTCAAATAAGCATTCAATTTCTTAGAGGAA
>JBBMEG010068669.1:0-13464 GCA_037832605.1 Cyclanthera cordifolia
AATTATATCGCTCTTCACAAGGAAATATTACTATTTATAATTAATGGTGAAAATTGAAAAGTCAAACAGGAAATTAAAGAGAATCTTATTAGTTTTAGATTTCATGCAATGCTAGAAATAAAATGTAGATATAAACTAGTATGTTAGGTTTAGTTTACGAATGTAGGTAACACCGCTTTGGCATAAGCTCATACAATAAGGTCGTTCTCACACTACACTATGGCTAAAGCTTCTCTTGAAACACCTTCATCTAAATAATTTTATTGTTACATGTGTACTAGTGGGATGATTATTTCTTAACTCTACCTAAACGAATAAAAGATCTTAAGATTGACTTATTGACTAGAAATTAGTGGGTCTTTCATCACTCTCTATCTTCAGACAAACTTTTAGTACCCAATCAATGGATTATCAGTCGACTCTTGCAAATTAAATGCATCTTTAACATCCCAACTTTGTTTACCCTAAAGTATTACTCCTCACACAAAGCTTTCCTTAACTTTCAACTATGTTTAATAACATAAGCTGGCATTGGTAGAGAAGAAATGTAACAACCCGGTATATAACCGTTAGGTTATAGCTCGGAAATTACTAATGCATAAAAATTTTAAACAAAATTTTGGCACAGCTTCCCCTAAAATATGGGAAACCCATACCGGCAAAACATGTAGAACACAACCTGGACATTTCGAAATGCATTTAAAACGACCATGTAAGATCCAAACAAAGCATTTATCCAATCCAGGTAGTCAACCGTTTAAACATAAATATAAATCTCGAGAACTCGGTTCCAAAACTAACTTTTGTAAACAAATTTATTACAAAAGTTGGTGCAAAAAGTTATGCAATAGACTATGAAAAAGTGCAACCGACACGTCCCCACTAGATCTATCCTCAGCTATCGATCATCCATCCTTGTGCATACTTGTAACTATGGTTTTGAATCCATAGGCAACATAAAACGAAATGGTGAGTCTATGAAAACTCAGTAAGAAACCCTGCACGGGGTGCACACAACTATAGAACAAGACATGCATAAATCAAAAGTCGATGAAAATAACAACAATCGAAGGGAAAACATACCTACTCCAGAGAACTCGAGTCACCTGGTCGGATGACCCTAATACAGTTCTCGAGAAGGGTCCTCACTAGCCAGTGTCGTGAGACCTAAAATGCCGCTACCCGAACTCTCCCAAATATAGTAGATTGCCTAGGGGCAAGAGTTAACCATTAGAGCGGCCATGGCTATCCTTGGTCCCTCTGGCATGGTAGAGTCAATCCAGAACACATCAGGTACAAGGCACGGTGCCAAGCCAAGAGCGATCCAACCGGCTAGCGCGGCGCTCACTTATGCCTAAGCAATTTAAATTGGAGATTTGAGGTTAGCACTAACTAAATAATTAACTATTTAGAAATTATGTTAATAGTAATTGACTGATAGGCTTAAGACAAGTTTGACTATGATTGAAAGAAAAATGAAAGAAGATAAAACAAAAATAGCTAAAGTAAATTAGTGATTAATGAAAAGAGAATCATATGAGGCAAAATATCAGGAAGAGATACATTTCTCTCCCTTATTCTCCCTTCTTACCACTTTAAACATGTATTAGGATTATTTGAAGAGAGGTCCAAAAGAGAGTTTGACGAATGGTTTAGGATGGTTGTTTAGCACCAAATCCAATCCACTTTCTTCTGCCACAAACAAAGATGGCCCTCAATTTTCATGGTGGGACATGCCATTACCCAGAAAATTCATTTCTACCCGATTCCTTACCTGTCTCAAGTTTCTCACTCCTGGATAAAAATGGCGATCAAGCTATACAAGCCGTGACCATTACTTTACCTGGTAGAAGCCTTTATGGAGAGTAAAGTATGTACCCACCTAGTACTTGTGCCTACAGACACTAGGTTTAAAGATCCAACCTGGTAGCGCGGCGCTAAATTTCTTGCGATGAGGGATAACCGACCGATGTTTGATTCCACTATTGCACCTTGTATGCCCTAGACCACTCAGCTAGGTTACACGTATAGAGGACCAGGTTCCCAGCTGATGCTAAGTTCCTAAGTGCAGACTATCCACCCTATGGCCAGTCCCACAACACTTCGAGTCGATGTAGCAATCACCGCCCTAATAACGTGCGAAGCCTCTTACAACAGTAACATCTATCCGTCAGGGAACGTTGGCTGCATCCAACCCTACAACCCTATGGACCGCCGCCTGACGTGGCACGTAAACAATACACCTTATGGTCTACTCCAACCACCCTATGGCGGGGAGGAGACGTGCTTAGACCGCATGGCCGACATGCTCACTCCATGAGGGAAAGTGACGTGAGCAAGCAATAATAAATTTCTGAACTACACACTTACGAAGAAGTCATTCATCACTTCCTAAAGTGTTTTTACATATTATCAGTGAAGTAACTACGAACGACACATATGATCAATATTCTAGCCTACATGACCACAGTCCACATGGTTTCGATTCAATAAAGAAATATCGAGCAATGAACAACATATAATCCATATTCTAGCCTACCAGATCACAGACCATATGCTTTTGATTCAATAAAGAAATATCGAGCAACGAAGAACATATTATCCATATTCTAGCCTACCAGATCACAGACCACATGCGTTCGATTTCAATAAAGAAATATCAAGCAATAAAGTTGTAACAATACATAAACAAACAAACCAAGCAAGAATACAACAACTTATGCACCCGTTAGGGTCCCTTACACTAGGTTCAAAAGAACTGAAAAGCACGAGGCTTTAGCCATAATGATTTTTTTAGCTAAGCCCCCGAACCTACAATTAAAAAACAAAAACAAGTAAGCGTTTAAGAGAATCCAAAACAACACAAACGCATACTTAACAAGGGAAATGTGTACAAACAATAGCTTACATAACGTGGACAAACTACCCAAGAGGCTAACCCGAAGCTTACTTGCCTTTAATCCAATCGAGCAGCTCTATACAAAGCCTTCACATACTCTCGACAATCCCTTCAATGAAACCTAGCGAGCCAACGCTTCGATGCCCACCAAAAAACTCGACAAGCTCTACGTCTTTAGCTTTAAATTGCAACCCGTCACTACAACCCAAATACAAATCTAACTAACTACTTCTAACAAATTTTGGCAGCCATTAACAATTTCACCATCAAAATCGAAGGAGAAAGCGAGGAGAGAGAGGCTGCGATTGAGAGAGAGAGAGAGGCAACGACAAGAGAGGTCTCGTTGGGGTGGCGTGGTTCGGTGCCTCGGCGCATTTCGACGAACTGTGGGTTTCGCGAAAAAGGAAAAGAAAAGAGACAAAAGAGAGATAACAGTCGCGGTGAGAGAGAGATGGGTGAGATAGATCGCAGGAGAGACACGAAGAGATCAAAATCGCAAGGGAGAGAAGTTGTGCCGAAGGCTGTTCGTTATTGGAATCAGAGAAGCAGGGAAAAAACGAGAGAGAGAAAGGTTAAAGGAGAAAGGAAAAAACTAGGGCTTAACTTTTGCTCAATTGCAAAATGGTCCTTTAGTTTCCTATTCATAAATAGTTAACCTTCAATTTCTAATAAATTGTTGTTAGTGAAGTTTGTAAAAAACTACAATCGTAGTTTTTTTAACACAAACTATGGATTTTTTTTTTTTTCCGTTTTGTTATGCGGCTGACTGCTCCAATTCTTTTTTTTTTTTTTTTTTTTTTGCACTCAATTTCTAAAACGATTGTGGGAAATGTTGGGTGACACGTAGCGTTAAAAAATTGAGCCACTTGTCGACCATTTTATTTCTTTTTTTAACACAATACATTTTATTTTATTTATTGACTACTTTCTTTTATGTATATATGAGTATATATATATAATTTTCTCCTTCCTTTAATACCATACTAAAAAAAAAAAAAAGAATATTTCTAATTAATTTTATTTCATAATTTTAAATTCACAATAATTTCATATTTTAAAACATATTTTAAATTCGGTAGTTCTTCCATAATCAATATCATATTTTAAAAGTATGCTTAGCTTATGAATTTAAGTGTAATAATAGTTCCATTATCAATTTGGTATTTTAAAATATGATTAGGATTGTGAACTTAACGTTAGTTTCAAATTGTTTTCATTATTAAGAAAGATAAAATTAATAAGTTTTTATAATAAATCTTTTTTTAATATTGAATGAAATTAAATTATTTATTTATTTATATTGTCAATATTTTATTCTATTAATAATCTTCAACTAATTTATGAGTGTTTTTTTTAATACGATTTGGGAGAGGGAACTAGAGACCCTACGTAAAAGGTGATACAAAGGAAACTTGAATTACTAATCGAGTGAATGCTAATGCATCACTAGTGTCAGCTAAATATTTACGTGATTTATATTTTCAATAGGTAATATTACTGAAGAAGGTTGCCAATATTAATAATAATTTTGGATTATAAATTATAAAATAAGTATAAATATATTACTTTTTATTTTTGAAAAAACGTCATTAAGGTAACATCATTCAAAACAATAGCAATTATATCTTAAATTTCTCAACTAATCACATTATATTCAATTATGCTATTAACAATCATTATATCTAATCAATCTTCAAACATACACATCCAAACAAGCTAATTATAACAATTCTTTCTAATCACTCTCATACACGAAACACCTCTTTAGTCAAGTAAGAAAAAAAAGTTTATCATAATTTTTTAGACAAAGCATAATATGATTCATAAAAGTTCAATATTTGTACAAAACAATTCTATCTTCTATAGATATTCAAATGCAATATTATATTTCCGAATGAGACATTGTCCTAATTTTAAATGAAAAAATGTCGTATACATTAATTTAAAGGATTCATACAATATATACATTTTCAAGGTCTATACAAATCTATACACATAATCATTGTATAAAGTCAATACACATTCAAAGTCTATAAAATCTAAACAAGTCCCTATCAAATATTATACATTCTATATAAATGCATTTCATATAATTAACAAAAAAAGTTACAAAGTATATTAAATTGTATGTATCTAGTTTCCAAGTATTCCCACTCTTCTTGAACAACACTTATTTCATATTGAGTGAATGATTTTGTGTTCTTGAACTACAAATACTAAAAAAATAATAAACAATAAATAAACAAACCCAATCACTAAACCACTAATAATAGAAGATAAACAAAACTTACAAGTTTTCGTATGGGTGTGCTCATTTTGAAAATAATCCATTGAATGTATATTTTGACGTTATAGCCATTCACGTTGTTGATGTGATTTGGCGAGGGAAAAACATACAATTATCACGTATACTTAGTACATGAGAATAGATCATGTAAAATTATACACGTAAGAATTCTATTAGACTTATCTTCACCGGCTTCCATAACAACTTTATACTCTTAGTTTATGCATTGATTGCCACATATAATACGAGCTAATTAGTAGAAGTTAAACAATTAGTAGATGTTAAAGCAAATTAAACATTACAATTATAAATCAGATTAGAACATAACACACACTTATATAATTATGGCATATGTTAACTTGCCATCAATTGGCTTATTTATGAGAGAATTTAAGAAATAGATTGTATTCTTTATCAAAATTAGGACGATCTAAATTCAATGTTGTCTAGGTAATTGAACGACGATGCTTACTTGTTATATACACATATACATATATACACACACATATATATATATACACACACATAAGCACAACAATAAGCAAAATCATGTTTTTGATACACAAATTTAAATATAATTTAAGATGGTATTTCTTATATAACACCATCTTGAGAGAGCATGTTGGAAATACTAATTAACCTTGTGGCAGTTGTCTCACATTTATATGCAATATGTGGGTTCACTAGTAGAAATCGGAGTTTTAGTGTCAGTCATGTGCCGACATCTTTCATATTTTGTATCGGTTAAACGATCGTTCTCGATATTGGTGTCATTTGAGACATTTAGTGACGAACACATTTAATGACGGACAAAAACCAACACCAAAAGTCTTTCGCGTCACGCAAGATGATCGACACCAAAGGCTTTTTGTGTCAGTCATCGTGTGTGACAACAAAGAATTTTGGTGACGGTTTCTGCTCGTCACTAAATGTGCCCGATATTAAAAATAACATTTTTAATTTTTAAAAACAAGATTTTTATGAGACATCACATATATGCATGTCGGTCACCATTTTCATTTAAACTTGGATTTATTATAATAGGTCATCATTTGTAACGACATTAAAAAATCTAAGTGATGATTTGTCTATTTCAAGGCAAATAAGAAACAATGTCTTGGAAATGTCTAACCACAATAATTCACCTATAAACTCATCTTTAAAAACATAATATAACTTCAAACTTGAGTTAAATTAACTGAAATTTCGACAGCATAACGCCATAACTTTAAGATTACCAAAAAAATTTATGTTAATCTTGTATATAGAGACTACTAATAAAAATCCACATTAGGTTAGAAGGAATCTCACGTTACATAACTCCAGGTTACACCGCTCATTAATAAATGATGAAAAGATGAAAATCATATCTTATCTTGACATACATGGGGAAACTCTTAAATGCTCTCCACCCTTTAAATTTCTTATTTTACCTATTCACGTCCTAAATCAAATATGTTTTTCCTTTAAATTTTTTTATTACCCATATGACTTTAAAATAATTAATTAGTTTACTTGATTTGATTTATGCGACTGTTCATAAGAGTCATAATTTAGTTATTTTTTTCTAAGTTAGAACTAAAAATAGAATGCTCAAACAATGTAGCCGTGGTTATAAAACCATGCTCCATGAGAAAATGAGAGAGAGTGGAAAATTAGAGATACATATTGAGACGAATTGATCACAAAAAAGAAAGACATTGCTAAAATAACATAATGGAAAGCTACTGAAAGTTATCAAAATTGACGTTACTGCTGTGGTTGGTGTTGGCCTCTTTGGTAATAGGCACGATTCCTATGGACAAGTCTTCTAAATTATCGAATTGTATGATGAGATGTATCGACGTGGCCAATCAAGGCTACAACCCCAACAAAAGTCTCAGCGGTCAACAAGATAATAAACCGACATGTGAAGTCACGTATGCATATGCCATGTATGTAAAAGCCATGAACACGGAGGCTAAAGGTTATATACTTTTTTTAGTTTATATTATTTTAGTGCCTTCAATACTTAGAAAAATTTATTTAAAATGTTAAGCGTTAACATCAATCGAAATTATTTTAATTATAATCATAATTTTAATATATTTATTATTTTTTTAATAAGAACATAATAGATATTAGTTTTTATAAAAATAAATTTTTACTCTTTAAAGCAATATTATTCACTATACATTTTATAATATTTCTAAACAATAGACTTTCAAACATCCACTTTTCCTGTCTAATAAAATGTGAATTTGATAAATAAACAAGTTTAAAATAATATCATTTTGATCAATGTACAAATTTTTTGATAATTTAGTATTTCATTTAGTTTAGTTTATAGTTTAATCAGAACTAGTTGATCACAGTTCATAATATTAGTATAGAAAACGACAAATTTTGATTATATTTTTAAAATTTTAGAGGGTACAATGATAAAGCATTTTAAAAAAAATATCTCTATTGTAATTTTTTTTTTCTTATGTACAAAATAATTATTGATTTTTTATTTATTTAAAAAAAATTAAATGTTAAAAATTCTATCGAAAAAACATTAGAAAATCAATATACAAAGATTGAAGATAAATTTTAACACATTTTGTTGGTGTCAGGAATATTATCTACATAAAATTAAATATTTCAAAGTTTACATAGGTAATCAACAAATTAAAAGGCTCTTCAATTTTAGTTAACTCATGATTAAAAAATTACAACTCATTAAGTTCAAACTATAAATTTATTATAACTCTAATTTAAAATTCATTCTACTAATAGTAATTAAAAAATAAATATTTTGGACGTTCACAGTGAACCATTATCTAATTTTTTTTCTCTCGCACAACTTTAAGAAAAAATAATCATAAAATATTGTTATGCTGTAAGTAATGTGCTTAACAAATTAATGCATGTCTGTAGATCTCTCTCTTATAGTTAACTATGACATTTTCTTTATCTTGATGGTAGTTCGTGACAGCGTGAAGAATTGTAAGAGTATTGTCTCCATGACCTGCTCCATCAATCCTTGATCTGGACACTGCATGTATTCTTGCCTCCAGCATGTTACACAATAACAAAAAATGAAAGAGAAAGGAATATTCTTGCCTCTAGCATGTTACACAATAACAAAAAATGAGAAATGCAGCGTGTGTAAACCATTATCTGGAATTAAAGTACCGGAATGATATTCATCCAACAAAATTAAAACAGTGTCTAATAATGATTTGAAACTTTACAGGTTAAAATCGCACGACCATCATGTTTTGATGCAACAACCACTACTTGTAGCAATTCATGGTATTTTGCCTAAACATGTTCGATACGCTATTATCTGTCTATATTTTTTCTTTAACGTTATATGTTCTGAGTCGATAGATTCAACTAAGTTTGAAGGATTGCAAGATGATGTAGTAGTCACTTTTTGTCTTTTGGAGAAGTTTTTTCCACCATCATTTTTCACAATAATGGTTCACCTTGTTGTTCATCTGGTAAGAGAGAGAATTTTGTGGACAAGCTTATTTGAGGTGGATGTATCCTTTTAAAAGATATATGAAGATTTTGAAAGGTTATGTTCGTAATAGAAATCAACCGGAGGGATGCAGGGATGCATTGGAGAAACTTATATAGTAGAAGAGTAGATAGAGTTTTTCTTTGAATTCTTACAAGGAGTTGAATCTGTTGGATTGTGATCATCAAATAATGCAGATGCAAATAAGATTGATCGGTCATGATCTGTTGCCAATTATAAAACACCAACTAAGGATATGATTGATCAAGCTCATTTGTATGTACTACATAACTTATATGTTGTGCTTCCATTTGTAGATCAACACATGCAGAGGTTAAATAAATTGAATCCTAGTAGGTCTAAAAAAATTGCTTCAAAACGAACATAATCGAAAATTTAGTACTTGGTTGCGTGATCGTATTGGGCTCACTTTACGGGTTCGGAACAATTCTATATCATCTACGTTCAGTTGGGTATCACATAGACTTAGTTCAGAAGTGACCACTTATAATAGTTATATGGTCAATGATATTCAATATCATACAGAAAAATGATATGATCTTAGATATGTGCGGAATAGTGGAGTTATGATAACGGCACAAACTTTGCAAGTTTCTAGTTTGAAGGACATAAATCCCCTTATATCAGAAATAGCATTTTATGGAGGACTTCAAAAAATTTGGTAGCTTGATTATCATAATTTTATAGTCGTTTTATTTCAAATGTGATTGGGTGGAAAATAAATATGGAATTAACGTAGACGATGTTAGATTTACAACTGTAGACCTCGATGACCCCGTACCTTCAAATTTTTAATGGCTACCTATAAAGATAGTATGAGTGATAGTGACATTCTGCTAATTGATCTTATTGAGAATATGTTTATATTTCACAGCAACTGCTACCTTGCTACTGAAGACATTTTGCAGTATTGTCTAGCACATTTAGTGACGGGAAGAAATTGTCACCGAGAGTCTTTGGTGTCACGCAAGATGATCGACACCAAAGGCTTTTAGTGTCGCTCCAAACCAACAACAATGAGCGATATAAGAGACTTTTAGTGTCGGTCCTGAACGACAAAAAAGACTTTTGGTATCGGTCATCTTGCGTGACACCAAAATCTTTTGGTGACGGTTTCTTCCTTTCACTAAATGTGTTCATTACTAAATGTCTTTAATGACACCAGTATTGATGACGGTCGTTTGACCCACACCACATATGAAAGACGTCGGCGTGTGACCGACACTAAAACTCCGGTTTCTACTAGTGAGTTGACTGTAACATTTTCTTCATCTTGATGGTAGTTGGCGACAACATGAAGAATTGTAATATTGTCGTCTCAATGACCTGCTCCGTCAATCCTTTATCTGAACACTGCAGTCTTCAAAAATCACAATAATTTTTTTATTCATTTTTTTTAATTTTTATTGTTATTTTTAAATAACATTACATTGTTTGGTTTATTTATGAAGTAACGAAAAGAAGACATTTTACATTTCCTTGTAAATTGTTTTATTTAAATGAACTAACATACAATGTTTGTTTTCATTTATCAATTTACCATAATTAAAATAAATATGTACTATAAAATTACCTTTAATTTAAATACCATATATCACTCAATAATTATTAATAACAACATCTAATAAGATATTAAAGTTTTAATGGATTGCTTATTTCTTCACAATAAAAAAATGTTTTGTTTATAATCAAGTGTGCAATACTTTTCTAAATTATTATTTAGAAGTTATTAAACACGTACATATATAATATATAAATATAGATATAAGTATATGTATGTATATAACAATCGAGTATCTTTAATCATTAATTTTTATATATTCATCAATTCTGGAAAGTCATTTAAACACCCTTGCCAACACCCTTGCCGACTCCCCAGGAGTCGGCCAACACCCTTGCCGACCCCTCGAGGGATGGCCACGACTTTGCTGCCCCCCGGTGGTAGGCCACACCATTGCAAACACCCGAGGGTCGGCCAAATGGAGGCCACAACCCCCCGGGGGTTGGCCAAGTCCAATTCCGACTGCTTGGTGGTCGTCCACGCCATCATCGACCCCCAGAGGTCGGCCAAATGGGTCTGTCCTTGCAAGCTCACCCTTCTCGGGTCTAGCAACGAGTAGGTCAATTTGAGTGGATTGGCTGTGGAGGTGAGGTATCTCCGAAGAGTCGACCGAGTCCAAGTAACATTTGGAGGTGTTGGCTAACCCTTGAAGGTCCTTGCCTTATTTTGTTGACTCCTTAGCAAGATAAATTTGACTTGGCCAAACACTGGAGTTTCCTGGCCTTCTTTGGCTTACCCCGAGAAAATTACATTGGAGTTTACCAATCCCTTACCGTTCCTGGTCTTCTTAAGCGACATTTCGATTAATAGTGTCTCATCTCCTTCGAGTAATTTTGTATAAATTATAATTGGCATTGTCGCATTGTCCTAAGGTATGCATATGTCAAATGGGTTGGCAAGGGTTTCAACTTCACTTTGGGTGGTTGATCTATTAAAGGCTTCAATGGTGATGATTATCTGTCATTAAGATTTAGCATCTTAAAATTCATTACACTTTCTTGAACACCACAAACATCCGATTCAATTTTGTTTTTTACCAGTTATTCCATGTCTTTAACTATAGTAATACTCATCTCCTTATTCTATAGGAATTCCATTTCTATCACTTCTTCAACTATCGCATCGAGCATACTTATTGTTGAACATTTTTCTATTTTAGTTGGATACTTAATGGAATCGAAAAATATTAAACTGAATATCTTGATCATTCATTCACAATGTAATTTTCCCTTCATAAACGTCAACCAAAATAACAAGGATGTCTATAATCCAATATAATAAAATCAACTAGAAAGATGAATTTGACCACTTGGACTAATACATCCTTCAGTTTTCCTTCGCGATGAGTGATAAATCGATTTGTTAACTGTATAGTAAAGATATTGGATTAAGCCTTACTTAGTTCAAATCTTCTATATAATGACAATGACATCAAATTAATACTCGCTCCCAAATCATAAAGCGCCCTTCCTAAATGCTGCCATCCAATAGAGATAGGAATTTTAAAGGCTCAAGGATCACTTTCTTTGTTTGGAATCATTTTCTTAATTATAGCACTGCACTTTTCATTTAATGAAACAATCTTAAATTTCTCGAATATACTTTTCTCCATCAATGCTTCCTTCAAGAACTCTATATAATTTGGCATTTTCTTCAATGCATCTATCAAAGGAAGATTAATATGTATCCCTTTTCAAATATCCATGAATTTTTCGAAGTATGTATCCTTTTACTTCTCTTTGTTTCAACTTTGTGGGAAAGTGGTAGTGGAGGCACAAGTTCTGTTATTTCAGCTAACTTTCTTTTTGCTACAATATTACTGCCTCATACTCCACCCATTTATTTCTTCTTCATGTTTCTTTTTCCTCAAAATTTTAATTTTCTTTAGATTTTTTCGTAGTCTCTATTAACATTAACTCCGTGACTTTGTCTTCATAATTTTATTCTCTTTTTGTTTGTTCTCAATTTTCTCTTCCTGATTGATTTATATTTTCTTCTCTATTCGGAACTCTTGCTTTATTTGCTTATGCTCTTTAATAACATCAGTTACTTAGACCCGCTCCTTCCTTTTTGTCTTTGATGACTCACTATTTGATGACAATTTCCATTGAGGTCTTTTTTCATAGCTAATTAGCCAATTGGCCCATTTGAATTTCCAAATTTTTTTTACTATTGTTTGTTGACTCTTAATCAAAGCTTTATTTTTCACTGTACACTCCTTTATACTTCTTAAGTAGAGTTTTCGTTGTACTTCAACAACTTTGGTGGGGCCTATTAGGTTTTTGGTGAGGAACATTCTGATTAACTGGATAACCTTGATTAAATGGAACATTTTGATTCCTTAAACCTCGAGAACCTCCAAATGACTTCTTAAAGTTTGTTGATAAACACCCTGATTCAAAGAGGCACTTTCATTTCTCTAAGCAATAGTTAGCATATATTTTCTTTGATAAGTATGTGTTATCAAACTGGTTCAACTTATGCTCATATACATTACTGTTGTTGGATTGTGAGAAGAAGCATCAAAATTATGATGATCTCCACATATTGCACGAACTCCTCCAAATAGGTTAGCATTTAGACTATAACCTCCTGCACGTTGAACAGTAGCAAAAATAGCAACTGCTGTTCTGAAGGATTTTTAAACTATTCGTCATCGATGCGATTGACACATTAAGAGCAGATTATCGATCAAAATCCACTTTGGCTCCAATCTTACTCTTGTTTCTTTTAGCATGTTTCCATTGATAATTATTCTGCACAATCCTCTTTAATTTATATGCCTTATTATTTGTTTTTAGAAAAGATGGAACCATTTGCTGACGCATCTAAAAGAAACTTAAAATTAGGGTCAATGCATAGTAAAAGCGCTTCAGCTCATCACATATAGAATTCCATAAGGTGGGCAAGTTCTTAATAGACTATTAAATCTCTCCCATGCTTCGGTAATAGACTCATCAGCTCCCTGCTCAAAATTCATGATCTTGTTTCTTTTATTTATGTTTCTGATTGGTGTAAAATATTGACTAGAAACTTAGTAGCTAAAACAATCCATAAAGTTATACTTCGGCAGGTAAGGTATCTAACCACGTCTTAGCACTATCTCATAACGAATAAGCAAATAGACTAATTCTTAGATTATCTTGTGACACGTCATGAATCTTTAATGAGACACACATTCATAGATGCCCTCACATGCTCGTGTG
>JBBMEG010068680.1:0-13463 GCA_037832605.1 Cyclanthera cordifolia
AAATATGAAAAATTACCATATAAGGTCATCAAGGGCAAAAAAGTGATTGGAATTAAAATCATTTATGTATAAAAATCTATTTGAATATCTTTGCAATTAAAATTAATTTGGGATGGAAATGTAATAATTATTCCCTACTTGAATATCTATGTTAAATTCCCTTGCTGAAATGGTGTTTAATATTTAAATCAATAATCCTAATTAAAGTGTAGGTTGTTCTAACAAAGTTCATTAGAAGACCTCTTAAAAATGTATAAGTCGACTTTCTATCAAGGTGTCCTAAGTTTACCCGAATAGTTAGAGATTTGCATTAAAGAAAATACCCTAATAGATCCTATAAGATTCATTCACTAATGTTTGTTACAATTCAAAATGAATCCTTACCAACCCTAATTAGACTCTTAAAAGAAAACAATCATAATTAGAGGTTGTAGAGAATGTTTGTTGAATGAAATGTTAGATTTTACCTATTAGCTTGCTAAATTATGCTCTCTTGTGAATGTTTCGTTTTTACCCTTTCACTTTCAAACGTGTACTAACAATTGGGATTTTTTTTTTTTTTTTTAAACTAAAAAAGTGCTATTAAACTTTGAAATTGCTCCTATTGAAAAATCAACATCATAAATGGTGTAAAAATTAGAAGGTGTATGTGTGATACTATTTACAAACATATAAATAATTAAGCTAATTTTTGTTGCCATTAATCGGTCATCAAAATGATATTGTTAAAATTAGGCTAAATTCCAAATTTGGGTTTTATTGTTGGTATTAGGCCCTTTAGTTGATATCAGAAAAATAAAGTCCGAAAGCATGTTCCTAAAATGAACAATATCATATTAATGCAGAAGATCTCGTATAGATTGGTTGTTCCGAACAAGTGTTATCAATGTTCTTTCGTATTTTTTGTTGACTAAAAACTGCCAAAAAATCAGCTGTAAAAAGTGATGGTAGTACTCATAAGTCAAATATGTGGTTTAGAATTCAAGGCGAAAGTGTTGATCTCAAATCTAATTCGATTAGATGGTGTACCCCGGAGAGAAAGCTCGTGAGTACATTGGCAAGGGTGGATGGTGATAGGGACTAGGAGAGACTAGCTATGGCCCAAAATTTTAGAAAATTAAGTATTTTATATGTATAAATTGGACAAAATTGCAATTGAATTTTTTTTTTTTAGTATTAATTTTTTATAAATAAAACTATCATTATTGTGATTTCTACACAATTTTGGCCCCCAATTAATATTATTTTGATATGTTCTTGTACATTGGTGGAGGAGAAGATGTTGGTATTGTATTGCAACCAAATGTCTCATATATAGAAAGGAGAAAAAAAAAAATCAGGGATTTAAATGAGATGATAATCACCTCTGTGAGTACTTTCCAGTGATATCAAAAATAAAGTCATAAAAGGTAAATATCCAAAGTGGACAATTTTAAAATGAATGAATATGAATAATATTATACCATTTGGATAATAATTTTTGTAGACTTATAATTTGTAAATATATTCAACTATGGGATATTCATCATTGAGTTATTATTATCTATTTGTTGGGTTGTACCTATGTATTAGATTATTATATTTAAAATATTATTTTGATCAAATTTCTTCTGTATTAGTTAATGTATTTTCAATCACCATTGTCCATATAAATTGATACATGTATTAAGTTTGAAGCTAACTTTAATTAAAACTGAATTTAATAATATCTCGTTATAAATAAAAATTTTCACAAACTATAGTGAAACTTATAAGTCACCCCATATAAAATGGTTGTAAATAAAGAAAATATTAATTCAAAATTATAATAAACATATTGTAGGAATTATAATAAACATAATGTAGGAATTATAAAAAAACAAGTGTCTAGTCTAGAAATTAAGTTTTAATTTTATTGATTTCCTTTAGTTTGATAACGGGGTGTGACCACAAGGTGAGTATCTTCAAATTTAGTTGGCGTTGTCACAATTTCGAAAATGTAAATATTTATCTCAAAACCAATTTACCTTGAGAAGAATAGCTCATCTTTTCATAAATAGCAGAAAGTATGTATCTCTAACACATATTAATGTCATAAAGATAATGTTATATATATATATATATATATAGATGATACAAAAATCATATAGTTTAAAATTTTTTAATTTAATATCAAACTTCATTTAATAAGCAAGTAGGTGGATACAAAAAAGTATGAATCATTTAAAATGAATAGTAATTTTGAGTAATATTTAAATGAATAATTATTAGAAATTGAAGAGTAATTTTGAGTAATATTTAAATGAATAATTATTAGAAATGAATGATTATTTTAAATAATTAAAAATGATTGGTTATAATAATTTTTTTTAGATGTAGTTTGAGAAGTAATTAATAAAATATACATTTAAACACCTTTTTGGGTAACTCAGATGAGGAAAACATTGGCTATCTATTCTTCTCCTCAGTTTCTTCTGTAGTATTTTGTTTTTCTTATTTCATAATAATTTTTTTTTTTTTATTTATGCCTCTAATTTTTTTTTTAATCTAGTTTTATTATAAAAAAAAAGAAAAGAAAAAGCCACCTGTGGAAGAACATGTTATAGATAATTAAAAAGCCTCTTTTTTTTTTCTTTTTTTTTTTCTTTTTTTTTTTTTTTTTTTGAGTTCGACATGAGCATTTAATATCACATTTCAAATTCTATTCTTTATTGTTTGGATAAAAATAATGTACATGGAATTAGATGCTTAAGATAATGACTAATTAATATGAGTTTAATTGAATGTTTCCAACCCTTCCCTTTATGAACTTCTGTGATTTTTGTTTTAATGAGTTTGATTATTTTAACCCTACCTCATTTTCTTTTAACAAATAATTATAAAAAAGTAATGAAGAATTACTTTAGATATGATTATTTTTCGATTGGTATTTAAATTTTATGATTTGTTTTTATAGTGTTGATTTATAATTATGATGGATAATACAAATTCTTATAGTTTGAATACTTTGAATTAATCACTCTTTTTAAGCAGTTGCTTAAACAACTTAAATACAATACATATAGTGTATATATCAATTGAAAATTGATTAAACCAAAGTGAGAATAACTTAACTGACACTAGTGATATATTAACATCCACTTGATCAATGATTCGAATTTTTGTAGGAATAGTTTTTTGAATTAATCAAAATTAATTTTATGTCAACAAAGAACCCAACCTACGCTATTAAACTGATAATCTAACTGAACTCAAATTATTGGGTTAGTTCAAGTTATTTGAATTGTCGAATGATCATGTAAAAAGAATCTTGAAAATGATAGGAAATTTTCTAAATATTTCTGTTAATTAAAATTCTCTAAATACTCTTAAAAATTACATCCAAACGATGTTTTTACTGTAACAATTACTTCTAATTACTCAAAATAAATTTTCATTCTAAATACAAATTTCAAATACGCTTATAAACTACAAAATACACTAATAAACTACATCCAAACAAGGTTTTCGCCTGCAATCATTGCTTCTAAATATTTAAAATAAATCTCATCCCAAATACTAATTTTAAATACTCTTAAAAACTAAATTCAAACAAACTTTTAAATGTAATTATTACTTTTAGATACTAAAATAAATCTTCCATCTAAATATTTTTAAAATCGGTAAATTTTTTGGAAGAAAAATAAAATGGTAAAACAGAATGGCTAATCACAGCAGAGTCAAGGAGAATTCTCTGAATAAATTGACTGGGCTCTTGGTTGATTGTACGACTGAGTGTACTGCCATGTGGGATTTGACTTTTCTTATTAATATTATCTCTCCAAACAAGAGGGGGTTTGACCAGGCGGAGTTTTGATAGTATAAATAACAAAGGAAGAGAAATTGTAAAAAAATAGGAAGAAAAAAAATTCAAATTTACATGGTTCAGTAACGATGTGCTAATGACATCTATGGACAGAGAAGAAAATATTTTTATTCAATAATTATCAAATTAAGGCTAGAGTTTTAAGAGAGTTTCTATAAGAACTCTTATAAAACCTTAATACATATAAGACGAAATTACATAACTCTCATAAAACCCCGATACATATAAGACGAATTTACATAAATGTTCATGTGCGTAAACATAAACCTATTACATATTTCTTCTAGGTACAAGTCAAATACCAAGAATGTAACAACCCGAGAATTTTAATTCTCTTAAAAATATTTATGTTTTATTTGATCTGAAAATTCAAGAACTAAAATGGATGAAGTTGCCCTTCAAAAAGAGTTTATTGGACTTAAGTATTAAGGGAAAAAAATATATTTTCAAGAAAATTAGGTTAAAATTGCAATTTTAGTGGAGTAGGGGCAATTTGGTCAGGCGGTGAAAGACAAAATAGAGGTAAGAAAAATTAGGGAAAAGGAGAAAGGTTTTAAATACTCATCATTAGGTCATTATAGCTTGATGATTGCATCGTTGTCACTAAAATTGAGGGATTCCCCTCAATTTTCTGTGCAGCTGCCACCGTTTTTAGTCCATGTCGCCGTTTTCACCTGTGTCGCCTATGCCGAGAAGCCACGTGTCGCCTGCAGGTTCGCTCCCATAGCCGCGGAACGAAGCCAACCAGCGTTCGCCGTCCGCATCACCCAATCGCTTATAGCCGCCGTCTCTGCCAATTAACGTAAGTCGCTCCTGCAGCCAACCAGCGATCGTCGCCTGCTCTGCCTCTACCCTGCAGCCACGTGTCGTGCCAACTTTTGATTGCCTGTGTTAGACTTAGCCTCGCATTGGTCCACGCCAGACTCAAGCCTGACACGCCTCAGCCGAGCTTACAGCAAACACCGAGGCAATTCGACGCTAAGTCCGAACCTGCAGCGCCCTCTCGAGCCTGCTCAAACGCACCCGAACCTGTAGCTTCGCCTTCCTCACGCAGCGGTGGATCTTAGCCCACGCGTTATTGCCGGAATCCACTCGCCGCCGTCTCTGGTGACTGGAAAATTTTCAAACTTCGCCCCTAAGGTAAATCCCGTGTCCCGAGTTCGTTTTTAGGGTTTTTAAGACCCAATTCTCTCCTGCGTGTCTTGTATGACTGTTGTTAGGTGGAGATCTTTTAGGGGATTATTGATTCAAGTTTCAAGGGTTGTTTCGAGCTATTTTTGACCAAAGTAAGGGACTGTTTCCTCAGTATAGGGTCGTTGTAGGTATTCTTGAACATGTATTTAAGTAGTTAAGCATCGAATAACGTGTTTTAATACGCATGTGTGTTTCTAGATATTTAGGATGTCATATATGATATATTTAGTTTGGTTCAACATGATTCCCGAGGTTGTTTATGTACGATGTTGTTTCCTGTGTTTAATCGAGTTAGTTTAAGCATGTTTCAGTCTCGAGATTGTTATGTTATGCTTGAGCTTTATCCCTGAGTTTTAGGATGTATCGTAGGTTATAGTTCGAGATCTTCGTATTGAATGCCACTAGTCTCGATTATCGAAGTAGTTCCAGCATGTCAAAAGGGGGACAAGATTGTTAACTAGTATTGTGTTTCTAGTTAGGTGTTCCAAAGGGAACCATTAATTATTAGCCGAGCTTAGGTGTTCCAAAGGGGACCGTTGAGATTATTCGAGTTAAAGATCTCGAAGGGGACACGAGTTTAAAGAGCACGAGCTACGGTTGAGTCAAACGTGCTCTGATTGTTAAACTGGTTAGGGTATTAGTTCAAGTGTCGGGCGTTGAGGAAGATATTCATACTTTGCGGTAGTGTAAGGGATCGAAGGGCCACCCAATTAGCCATACGTACCCAAAGTTCGCTTGACTTTTCCCAGGTGTCATGCTAGTAGTATGAGTCGGGAAATATCCCACTGTGGAGAGTCTTTGATCTACCCTTTCGCGCTAGTGTTCGAAGTCTAGCGGCAACGAGACCGTTTCGACTCGCAGAGGTGCTCTCACACTAGTATAGGTTACAAAGATTAAAAATTAAAGATTATGTCTGTGATTAAAGATAAAGTTTGAGATTTAAGGATAAAACTTTGAGTTTTAAAATAAGATAAAGATTGAGTTAAAGTTTAAAGTTGAGACATTTACGTAATCATGTTACTTTGTGTTTCATTAGTTATTTATATGTTCTTGTTAGATCTTGTGCTGGGATCCCTTACTAAGTTTTCGCAAACTCACCCTTTCCATTGTAGATTCCCTCAAGGTACTCACAGGTGAACCGGGATGGCTGAGCTGAAGGTGGTGTGACTAAGAGCATAGTTGCATTAGAGTTTTAACTGTTAATTCTCAAGTTAATAATTTGATTTACCATTTAAAGCATGAACCTGATTTTTTAGACATATTTAGTATAGGTTTTCATATTATTTGATTGTTTTCGGGTACCCTGGAATACTGTTATGATTTTTAAATTATTTTAAGAAAAGGAACTGATATTTAAGCATGTCTTTGTGAAGTTTAATATTATTTAATTCATGAATAAGAGGTTAAGGCCACGGGTTTGACTCCGTGTAGGGTCGGGTCCTTACAGTTGGTATCAGAGCACAAAATCGCAGATTCTGTAGACTGACTTACCTCGTAAGTCGTTTTACTCCAATGGTTCACAACTTCCAGGTCCTCATCAGGTACCTAGTAAGGGTTGAGTTTTAAGAGAATGTGTTTTCTTTTGATATTTTGTGATTAGTGATTTCTGTATGAGTTAAGTGTACCGTTTACTCTGATATTGTATCTTGAGTATGATCATTATAAACCACTATAGTAGAATAAAACATAGAGGCTTAAGTTTTATTTGCAGGCTTAGTAATGCCTGACCGAGTAACAAGGAGTTATCCTAGAGGAGGTCGCAGAGGAAGAGGTTCGAGGTGGAGGAATACTACGTGTTCCGAGAAGGACTAGATTGTCTAGTCAGCGAGTCCAGCAACCAAAAGTAGCTGTGGAAGGAATGTTAGCAATCAATGGGCTAAGTGTGGAAGCTCTGAATTCAATTTAGGCGATGATTCAATGAGCTATTCGAGGTGCACGACAAGCAGACCCGGTAGTTCCTCAAGCCAAAAGTAACCGAGAGGCGAGTTTAGTATCACGTTCTATTCTGGTACCACGTAGTACAAATTTGGCTCTAGTGATAGCATCTGCTTAATGTACCCAAGGAAATGAAGAGCAAGGAGAGGTTGGAGGTGGCCAGACCATGTTTGAAAATGCTAAGTTGATCAAGGAGTTTAGGAAATTCGGACCCAAGGACTTCGACGGAATGTCAGAGAACCCTTTAGATGCTGAAGAGTAGTTGTCCCACATGGAGACAGTATTCCACTATATTGACTGCCCTGCAAGACAGCAAGTCAAGTGCGTCGTGTTTGCCCTGCAAGGAAAAGCTAAGGCATGGTATATGCATACGATAAAGAGGAGATTAGCTGACTCTTCATCTCTGATTGGAAACGAGTTCAAGAAGATGTTCTTTGACATGTACTACACTAGTGCAGACAAGCAAGCAAAGATTGTAGAATTTACGAGCATCCAGCAAGGAGACGATACCGTGATTACTTATGAAACGGAGGTTCAACGACTTGGCTCATTAAGCTAAGGAGTTGATTCATTCTGAGGAACAAAAGATTGGTTACTTCTTGGCTGGTATGCACCCAGGTCTTCGAGGAGACGTGGATGCACATGAGTCACAGACTTTTAGGGCTTGTGTAACCTTAGCAAGAAAGTTGGATGAGAAGTTTAGGGCTAAAGGGATTGAGTTAAGTCAATTGAATATAGCTAAGGCAAAAAGAGGAAGTTTAAGATTACCAAGCTATCTGGGTCTGAAGAGTAGAACAAGAAACCCTACGACAAGTCTATAGAGAAACGACCATTTTAGTACCATAAGGAGCCTGCAGAGTTCTTATCTATGTATGATGCCTTAGACAAGGCTAACGTCTTCATGGACAGTATGTCATTAGCTAGTCATTTCTTCATATCAATAATGTACTCTATATCATTCTCAATGAGTAGGATATCATCTATGTAATATAACACAAATGTTATTTTTATGTCGATGATTTTCTTATGTGTTTTTCAACTATCTTCTCGAAGCCATAAGACTTGATCACATAATGAAATCTTTTGTTCGAAAACCTTGACGCTTGCTTTAATTCATAAATGGATTTAACAAGCTTGCAAACTTTTTGCTATTGTCCCTTGGTTTCAAACCCCTCTAGTTGGTTCATGTAGATTATCTATTCAAGATTGTCATTCAAGAATGCAATCTTGACATCCATTTTTCACGTCTCACAATCTTAATATGGGAGAAAATTTCTTCATAAACCATTCCTTCTCTTTGAGTGAAGCTCTTTGCCCTATGTCTAGCCTTGCAGGTTTGTACCTTCTCATCTCACCCATTTTTCCTTTTCTAGATCCATTGTCATCCTATGGGTTTACATCCTTTGGATCATCTACAAGTTCCTAGCTTGAATTGATGTAAATAGACTTTATTTTGAGTTTCATGACTTTTATTCATTCCTCCCTGTTATAATCTTCAATTGTGTTTAGGGATCTGGATTATTTCTAATCCTTCTACTGCGTCATGGCACCCGTCTTCCTTAATTGTGTGGGATTTGACTATAAAATCTCAAGGATTCATTATCTATCCTAGATGATGAGTTTTCAACATCCAATTCTAATGAGTTGCTAACAACTCTATTTGGCGTATCTACACTACTCTAGTTGTAGGGTTTGTAGCATTATTAGAAGATAGTTTATAAACACTACTACCAACCGAGGTTTATATTCTTCAACTAAATCCCTTTCCTTATGTGTAACATTTGTTGAAACAAACACCTTATTCAGATCGTGACTATAAAAGATCCCTAATTTCATTTCCTTTGGGTATTTTACGAATAGACATAATTTAAAATGTTTTTCTAACTTATTTAGATTTGTGTTCAACACATAGGCTGGACATCCTTAAATCTTGAAGTGACGTGAACTACTTTTATGCGCTTTCCATAACTTATAAGTTATCTCCAAGAAACTCTTTGTGAAAATCGTGCTCAGAATGAATAACATGGTTTTTAACGCATATCCCTAAAACGAGGTTGGCAGTTGAGCAAACCTCGTCACCGACCGAACCATTTCTAAAAGGGTTCTGTCTCATTTTTCTGAAATGTCATTATGTTAAAAAGTTTTAGGTGCTGATAGTTAGGACATTATTCCACGTTCTACCAAGTAGTTCTAGAATTTCAAGTACATATACTCTCTCCACCACGATCTAGATAGTGTCATTATCCTTTTTATCTAATATGTTCTCAACTTCAGCCTTAAACTCCTTGAACTTATGAAGAGTTTAGACTTATGTTGCATTAGATAAATGTACCTATATCATGAGTAGAGATCCGTAAAATCATACAAAGTGCTCTTGTTCTCCTTGAGCTATAATATTCATCAAACCGCATAGGTCTTAATGGATAAGTTCTAAGGCTTCAATGGCTCTACTCTTTGTAGTATATGGTTTCTTGGTCATTTTACCTTCAAGGCAAGATTCACGTATTGGTAAAGTGTATGTCTATAAGCCACATAGATAACCAATTTTAACCAACCTTTCAATACTATTAAAATTTATATGTTAAATAGATGCCAAAGATATCTGTTGGATTCCTGAGAAACCTTTTATCGTTTATTTATCTATTTGTTTCTATTTTAAATAATTAAGTATTTATAAGCACCCTACATGCTACAAAGTAAGTATGTACAAGTTATATATGTTGTCAAACAAAGCTCTAAGTCATTCTTTGAAATAAAAACTAATTTTCTATTAAGATTAACTGAATAAAATTGTTCTACAAGTGAAGAAACAGAACTTGGGTTCCTTCTTATAATACTCAACAACACATTCTTTAAAACTAAAAAAAGAATAGTTGAAAAATTACTTGATACTTCCAATAGGAAATGTTGACACAACATCACTGGTGCCGACTTTCAAGAAAACTTGCCAATATTCAAGTCGCTCTCAAAAGCCACTTCAATGAAATGAAGAACAAATATGATTATTGGCTTTAGAATCGAGTATCCAACCATTGAAGATTTTTTTCACAATTTGAAAGATCTTTCTATTTTATTTTCTTTGATAAGTGTCGCTTGTTGAAGACCAAACCATTCAAGATATTAAGAAAGCAAATGAAACAAAGTCTAAATGTAATGATGACCTCATCACTTTAGATGTAGTTCTTATGGCACAACCTTCTGAACAGATTGAGAGTGAGATTCATAATAATTAGTTTGATCATTCAAATGAGGTAGAAGATCATGAACAAGTTGAGGTAGCTGATAGTATTGAGGAACATTTGTCAGAAATAAAAAGCTTCTACGAATGTTCTAGTCAAAAGATCAGTCGGAGATCGACGTCCATCAACAAGGTATGTTACTAGCGATTATGTGCTATTAACTAATAGAGGAGAACCTAAAAGTTATGAAGACGCTATAGAAGTTGAGAACAAAAGAGAGTGGATAGATTCAATGAAAGATGAAATGAAGTATTTACATGAGAATCATACTTTTAAGCTTGTTAAATTGTCTAAAGGAAAAATCGCATTGAAAAATATATAGGTTTATCGAGTGAAAAAAATAAGGAAATATCTCAAGATCTCATTATAAAGCAGGACGAGTTGCCTAAGGGTTCAATCGGAAGAATTGTATCAACTTTGATGAAATTTTTGCTCCAATTATTAAGATGTCTTCTATTAGTGTAGTTTTAGGTTTGATTGCTAGCCTTGATTTGGAAGTTGAGTAGATAGATGTGAAAGCATCATTTCTTCCTAGAGACCTAGATAAAGAAATCTAAATGAATTAATCCGAGGGTTTTGAGGAGAAAGGTAAATATAAACTTGTGAGCAAATTGAAGAAAAAACTTTATGAGTTGGAACATGCAGCAAGGTAGTGTGGTAGAAGAAGTTTGAGTTAGTTATGGAGGGCAAGACTACAAAAAGACTACTTCTAATCATTTTGTTTTTGTGCAAATATGTTTTGATGATGATTTTTTTTTTTTTTTTGCTTTATATTAATGACATTTTGATTGTTGGCAAGAATGTTTTTAGAATATAGATATTAAATAAACAATTAAGCAAACCTTTTCAACGAACGATTTTTGCCATAAAAGAAAATTCTTGAAATTCGAATAGTTAGTTTAAAGCCCACATTTGAAAGTGGAAAGTCAACTTATAGACTATACAAGTTCACTTTGGAATACACCCTTACGACTTTATGTTTTGTTTTATCCAAAAAGCCTCATACCAATAGAGATGGTTGTCATCACTTATATGCAAATGATTGGGACAACTTTGTTTAAATCCAAACATAATGAAAGTTTAGAAATAGATTAATTTGAAGTCGTAAAATCAAACTTTTGCTATTTAAAGATAACTTTCATTATATTTATAAAACATAATTTTCATCCAACAATTCTTATGATTTGTGGTTGTGGAATTATCAAGTTGTGAATTCAATTTACGGTTGTCACCTTTTTAACAATTAATTTCATACTAAGTTCATTAACAATCAAACATTATATATATACACACTTCCAAAGAATAGTCAAAGTTCACACGTATCAATAATAAAAATAGAAATAAATTAGACGCCCCAAATTATGAAAGTTCAATTACGATCCTTTACCATTTATTTAATCTCTTAGATTAATGTGATTAAAAATAATCATTTTATATTAACAATTATGTCATTTTCACTAGTAGGAGATGTTTGACCACCACATTAATTAACTATTAACCAAAATCATCATTACAGATTAAAAGAGAATTAGCATCGTTTCCAAAAATAAAAAAAACATTATTAATCTCCAAACTTCATAAATATTATAATTAAACATTGATAAAGACACACTATTAATTATTGGTGTCGGATGACAAAGACAATCCACTTTTCTTGATAGCTACTTCCAAAGAGATTATTGGTATTGCAAAAATCCACTTAGATGATTATATATATTATAGTTCATACATCATCATCATCTCTTTTAAAATATTTTTTAAAAAACATAATGATTTAACTTTTGAATGAATTAGTGGAATATTTTCTATATTAAAGAGTTCTTTTAATGCAATATTTAAGGACGTAGATCATTAATTATATATCCAAAAATAAATAAAAAAACAAAATAATCGTTACCTTTTATTAATTGTTGACTTAATATATTGTTCGAATGTTTATAATAAATTCTTATTTTAATTCGAGTGCAGGAATAGATCGCATTTAACTTCATATAATGTTGTATTTTATATTCTAAAAGCTATGTATAATTAAATTATAGAATGGTCGCATTCTTATTTAAATTGTAATTTTTAAAAAGAAATTATGATAATGACTTTTTTTTTTTATAATTATTTATGAGAAATTGCCATAGAAGCCAATTTAAGCAAACTTATTCTAATTTAGCAATTTATAAAAATAACTATATATGGTAAAATTTCAAACGAAACTTCGTATTTCCAATTTTATGCTTGTTTGGAAACATTTTAAATGAGTTTCACTTATTTTAAATTTTAAATTTTAAATTAGGGTTTGAAAAAGATTGAATGACATGTTGGTTTAAATGATTGATTGATGGTAACCCCATCTAATTTCATTGTCAGTAGTTTGGTCTTGAAAATTGGTATTTATCATTTAACCTATCAAATTTAAATTATAAATAAATGTGTAAAAAAAAATGTTACTTTTTTTAAACCTTCGAATTTGAAAAGAAGAAGTTAAAAAGTCAACAACAATCCCTCGTTTCCCTGATTTGACGCCCAATTTCCCCATTGTACACCTTCGAGATTAGAAATCCCACCGCCAATTGAAAGTACCACCTAGTTGCATTCTTTCCTTGTCCAACTTGACCCGCATAGCTTTCTCTTTATTACACGTTCAATCTAAGTAGTTTCATGATCTCCCCCAACGTCCTTCTCGATATAACCTTTATGTACATTACTTGAATATCAACATGAAAACTTGAATATAATAGGGTCTAGAGGTCACAATCGTACGATGTTTGTTTCCTTGTTTTTTTATCTCATTGACTTACGCACATCATGAACTCCTACGAGCAAACATGAAACATGAGGCGCTGTGACTTTAATTTTAGTTTCTCAAATTTCGAGGTTATGATGACTGCCTTGAAGATTTGGAATATGGAGGAAATATATCAATTTCAATATTTAGATTTAATTTAAATATTTGATTAAAAAAAAAAGTTATTTAGTAATATTAATCAAACAATTAAAGGTATAATAAATAAAGAAGTGGTTGAAGGAGTGTTGCAATACATCAGCTTCCATGCCCGGTACATATTCTTAAAATTAATGCTTGAAATTAAAAAGATTAAGTTAAAGAGCTGATTTAGCATAACCAATATTAATTTACCTCATCGTACCCATAGCCTATTGTACTTCACCGAAGATGTAAATCTCACCATCAGTTCTATGTACCTCCTGGTTGCCTTCTAACCCCCAACGAATTAATTCAATTCGACCCATCAGAGCTT
>JBBMEG010068691.1:6865-35255 GCA_037832605.1 Cyclanthera cordifolia
TAGCATAGAATTGTACAATAATATTTGTTGACCTTCTTCGAATAGCTTGGGCAATATCCTGCTGTCATGTCATTTTTTTTGCGTTATAAATTTTTCTTAGGAAAAATTTCTAAATTCTTCCAATTCTAATAGCTGCAGCATTCTTGTGGGCCCTATTAGTTTTGAGTTTATGTTTAATTCTTTCAATGCCCAATATGCTCATTGTTCAAGTTCAAGAGGTAACTGGCATGCTTTTTTGAAGACTATCATGTATCGTGACATCCCTAATTGTGTTTTATAAGATGTTCTATATGTTCAAAGAGATTCATTCAACTTGATTGACCATTGTTTCCTATTTGGATTTACTACTTTCTCTAAAATTACCTTGATTTCTCAATTATAGATTCAACTTTGCCATTTGTTCGTGAGTTATACGTTGTAGCGGTTCTATTGGTAATATTATACTTAGAAACATTGATGCTAAAGCTTTATTCACAAAATTGGTCACTTCAGTTCTAGGAGTTCTAAATCACAAGAATGTGTGTTTGTGTAAGAATTTGGCCACTATTATAACATAAGTCATTAGACAAGTAATTATCTCTACCTATTTTTGAGACATAATCAACAACAACCAAATTTAAAGGCATTTCATCATGTTTTCCAATGTTACCTATCTTCTCGCATTGATCAACCATCTTCACAAAATAATGAGCATCCTTAAAAACATTAGGCCATAAATACTCGATTGAAAAACCTTTGCTGCCGTTCTGGATCCTCCAAAATGTTCACCATATGCTGACGCGTGACATTCCTTCAGGATCTCAATGCTTTCACTTTTTGTAATACATCTTTTTATAATATTGCAGGAAAATGTTTATACAAGAAACGTTCATCCTAAAATTAGCTTGTTACCTCATTCAAGAATTTCTTTCTTCGGTGGTTACTCAATCCTATTAGCATTAGATCACTTGCTAAATAATTCATAAAATTAGTAAACCACAGTGTTTTATATTGTTGAACACTTGAGATGACAAACAATTATTCTTTAGGAAATATTTCACTACATTTTCACTATATTTTTTATCTAAAATCTCAACATCAAATTCTTGCAACAACAACACCCACCTAATTAGCCTAGATTTTGGATCAGGTTTTGTAATGAGATATGTAATGGCTTTAGTGTATACAATGACTTTATATCTTATAAGGTATGATCTAAATTTATCCAATACAAAACTAGAGCTAGTAAACTCTTTCTTTGTCATTGTGTAATTTTGTTATGCCTCGTTCAAAATTTTGCAACCATAATAAATGAGGTGGATCAATTTCTCACCTCTGTACCTTAACACGACTCCGACAACAAAGTCACTAGCATCACACATGATTTCAAAAGGTCTAACCCAATTGGGAATGGTGATAATCGATGCTGATACTGTAGCTTTTTTAAGAAAATTAAATGCATACATGCAAGGGTTATCAAATTTAAAAAAAAAAGGTTTTGATCTAGCAAAAGACATAATAATTTTGAAATTTAAGAAAAGTCTATTAGGAATCTCCTATAAAATTTCGTGTGTCCTAAAAAACTCCTAACATTGTTGACACTCTTTAAGCACTTCATCAATGATCTTTATCTTTGTTTCATAAACTTGTATTTCTTCTTTGGAATTTTGTGCCCTAAGATTATCTCTTATATTACCATGAAATGGCATTTCTCCCAATTAAGAACTAGGTTTATCTCTTCACAACACTTAAGCACTCTCTACAGATTATTCAAACATGCATTAAACAATTTTCTTACGATTGTGAAATAATCTATGGAAACTTCTACAATTTGCTTACCATGTCTTAAAAGATTGGCATCGTGCATCTCTGTAATGTTTCTGGGCATTGCAAAGCCCAAATGACATTCTTCTAAATGCAAAAATTGACTTGAGTATTCGTCTAAGAAGCAATAACACGCCTTTCATGCCAATCTATCCACCATTTCGTGGATCTATGGTGATGGAAAATGATCTTTCCTTGTGGCTTTGTTGAGCTTTTGATAATCCATGCATACACGCCATCCTGTTATAGTTTGGGTAGGAATCAATTAATTCTTCTCATTTTTCACAAGGGTAACACCTTCCTTCTTTGGTACACATTGTATTGGGCTCACCCATTTCCTATCAAATATGAGACAAATTACCCCAACATCTAACCAATTGATCATCTCTTTCTTTGCAACTTCTTTCATTATTGGGTTTAGCCTTCTTTGGTGTTCCAATGATTTAAATTCATCATCTTCTATTTTAATCTTGTGCATACAAAAGGATGGGCTAATCCCTTGAATATAAACTAAAGTCTACCTAGTGGCCTTCTTATACTGCTTTAGCATCTCAATTAACAATATTGTCTCATTTTTATCGAACAGCCTTGCAGACATTATGATTGGTAATGTCTCATCATCCTCCCAAAAACATATTTCAAATGTATGGATACTGGTTTCAATTTTAACTAGAAATGGTTTCATTGGCGCTGATGTCTGTCATTGAGATTTAGCAACTCAAACATCATCACATTTTCTTGGACTTCACAGATTTGCACATCAGTCTTGTTTTTATTAACTACTTCTAAATCCTGTGCTATAGTATTTCTCCAAATCAAAATCTTGTCACATTTTAGTTTCCATTATTTCCTCGACTAATTCATCAAATAGATTTACAGTTGCACATTCTTCAGTTTCAAGAGGGTAATTTATAGAATTAAAGATATTGAACTGTATCTTTTTTTCATTCATACGTAAAGTGATTGTTCCTTCGTAAACATCAACTATAATTCTACCTGTTTTTAAAAATGGCCTACCTAAGATGATTGATGCCTTTATTCGCCTCATAATCCAATATAATGAAGTCAGTTGGGAAAATGAATTAATCCACTTCGAATACACACATCTTCTAACTTCCCTAAAGTTGCGTGATAGAACGGTCCGCTAAATATGAAGTCATGATAGTGGGTCTAGCCTTTCATAACCTAAATCTTCTATAAATTGACAGTAAGCATCAAGTTAATACTTGATCTAAGATCACATGGAGCTCATCCTAGATGGTGACTTCACATTTAAAGACACAACTTTAAACTCCTTAAACTTACTCTTTTATGTCAACACATCTTTCAAAATTTTCATGTAATTTCAAATTTGCTTCA
Source organism: Cyclanthera cordifolia (assembly GCA_037832605.1). Taxonomy (NCBI): domain Eukaryota; kingdom Viridiplantae; phylum Streptophyta; class Magnoliopsida; order Cucurbitales; family Cucurbitaceae; genus Cyclanthera; species Cyclanthera cordifolia. The sequence continues at coordinate 10,028 of JBBMEG010068691.1, forward strand.
GCACATCCACTAATGGAAGGATGATATGAATTCCTCTCAATATGTCAATAAAATTTTCAAAGTGTGTTTCTTCTTTTCTTTAATTTTTGAGGAAAGGGTGGTTAAGGTATAAATTATGATATTTCAACTTCTTTACCTTTCATTGCAACATTACTGCTGCACACTCCATTCACTTCTTTTGTATTTCTCTTCTTCATTGTTTTTGATTCCTTTAGTTTTTCCTCTTCTTTGACTTCTCCAGAGTCTCAATCAATTTACTCTCTATTCATATGTTTTCTTCTTTCACTATTCTATTCTCATTTTGTTCATTCGCACTTTTCTCTTCTTGATTGCTTTCGCTTTTCTTTTCTTTTCTCGGCTCTTGAATCAAATGCTTGAGCTCGTTAATAACTTCAATTGCTTGGACTTTCTCCTTATTATTCGGCCTTGATGATGATGACTAGATATATAAATGTAATTAACCTTAGGTTTTCGTCTAAGCTCATTAGCTAGCTGGTCCATTTAAATCTCTAAATTATTCACTACAGTTTACTGGCTCTGAATCATAGCTTCATTCTTCACAATATACTCTTTAAGCAAATAATCTACTGTACTTTCACTATTTTGCTAAGGCACAACAGGTTTTTGGTAAGGAATAATTTGATTTCAAGGATATTCTTGATTAAAAGGAACATTTTGGTTTCCAAGACCTTGATGTCCTCCAAATGGCTTCTAATAGTTTTGCTGATAAAATCCTTCATTCAATTCATTAGATTTTCCCATGGTTGGTATTTTCCTTGACAATTATATCCATTAGTAAATTGGTTTTGCTTACGATGAATACACATCACTGATGCAGGGTTTTGAGGACATACATCGCAATGATTGCCATCTCCACAATAAGTACACACTTCTTTATATGAATAAATGGTTGAAATGAACCAACCTCAGCTGGAATTATGGAAACAGGTTGTGCTGCAGCAGCAGATTGAACAGTAGCCACAGTAGCAATGTTGTTCTTTTGTAGAATTTTTAATGTATCAGTCATGGCTGCAATCTGAGCATTTAAAGCTGACAATCTTTCAAATTTGACTTTTGTTTCCATTGTACCTTTTTTTCCCTAACATGTTTTCAATGATAAATGTTATAAGTATTCCTTTCTAAGATTTCATGAGCTTTACTGTATGTCTTATAAAATAGAGCACCATTTGTTGACGCATCCAATACTAGCTTAATATTAGGATTCAATCTATAGTAGAAATGCTCCAACTGAACACATAATGAAATTCCATGATGCCAACAAGTTCTCAACAATTCCTTCAACCTTTTTCATGCTTCAATAATGAATCCATAATCTCCTTACTTAACATTCATGATCACATTTCTTATTTTCACATTTCTGGTTGGTGGGAAATATATGACTAAAAATTTAGCACATAGCATATTCCAAGAGGTTAGTTTAGTAGCTAAAGTGTCTAACCATTATCCAGCGCAATCTCTCAATGAATATGTAAACAAACTAATCTTAAATTATGTTCTGACACGTCATGGATCCTAGTTGAATCATACACATTCATGAATGCTCTTATGTTTTGATGTGGATGTTTTACGGGTATGCACTAGAATTGTCCTATTGATTGCAACATTTAGAACATAACATGTTTTAATTCAAATGATCCGCAGTTATTTCTGGTCTAATAGTTCCTCGATGTAACTCATTAACATTAGGTAAATCATAAGTCCTAAGTGCAGACTCTATATCGTTAGCAACTATAATTGGATTTTCATTCATTTCTTCAGTATTAGGATTTAACCGTTGGTTTAAAAATACCTAGAATTGTTGTCATCCTTCTATTTTGTCTAATTCTCCTTCTCAAGTAGTGTTATTGTTCTTCACGAAATATGAACTTCTCTACATGCTCTACTTCATTCATACACTTAGTGACCTGTCAAAGTAAATGATATATCAATCAGTTCTTCAGATAATTAAAATTCTCATACACGATTTAAAGTAAAAATTGAAATTGCAAATCCTTGCCAATGGCGTCAAAAACTTGTTCGGACCTTATCCTAACTCAAATTGCTATGCTCATGCAATTTTATTTTGTCAAAATAACACTAAATGAGGCCAGATGTGTGTAAGTATACACAGTCATAGTTATAAATGTTGAAGTTAGTTAGACTAGGTTTATATGTTATTATCTGTGTTAGGCTCGTTAGGCCCATTTAAGGGTTAGGACGTAACACTATATAAATGTGTTGCCTCTAATAATACAAGCGTGGGAAAATTCTTGACTCTCAAAAATGTTTACATGGTATCATAATTTAGGGTTACTACCGCGACCGCTGCCGAAATCCACCACCGCTGGAGTTAGTAGACATCGCCGACAGTTCTGGAAAGCTTGGAGCCCGATCTACAACCTATGAGAATTTTGAAGCCAACCAACAAGAGATGTGCCTTCATGGGTTGTTTGAAGGAGGAAGTCACCGAAAGTCAATGAGGCATGTAGGTCAACGGTTTGGGTCAAGGTTGGTTAGGTTTTGTTCTCGCCTATTGTCTCTTCGACGTGGTAAGGTCGTTTTTTAGTTTTCGGTGACCAGTTGTCTCAAATCTTGATTTTAGGGTTTTGGAAGTTAGTTGGCAGCATTATGTTTTGTTGAATTAAATCTATTTTTTCAAGGTGAACTAGTCTATTCGTGGTTGTTTGTGTTATAGTTGAGAACACATGGTCGATTCTAAACAAATAGTTATCTTTCACGCATTGGAAATCACGAAACGTAAGTTGAATGGTTCGAACTATTTGGATTGGAGTAGACGATTATGTTTCATCTATTGGCTAACGGGTTGGAGGATCACGTCGATAAAGAACCATCTAAGGATGAAGTAGAAAAAAAAGGCATGGGCTCTAAGGGATGCTCGGTTGTATAACCAAATCAAGAATTTAATTGATGATAAAGTTGTCGATCTTGTAGATCACTGTAACACGATTAGGGAACTCATGAAATTCTTGGAGTTTCTCTACTTCGAGAAAGAACAAGTGACTCGAGTGTATGATGTTTGTACGTCATATTTTCATTCTGAACAAAAGAGGCAGTCCTTAAAATTTTTCTACATGACACATAAGAAGAATGGTGCTGAATTAAATTCACTTATGTCATTTGATGGCGATGTATTGTTTCAACAATCACAGAGGGAGATAATTGGTGTTCTTAGTTTTCTTAAAGGACTCTCGACTGAATATGTAGCGACAAGGTCTCAAATCCTTTCCAGGACTGAAATTCCAACATTGGATGACGTATATGAAAGACTTGAGCGTGATGAGAAAGTTTAAATAGTGCTATTGTAAGAAGAGGGGATTCTTCTCGTAACAATGTAATATCGAATTAAGATCAACGTCAAGATGTAGGGAGTGATAACCGGCATTCAGACTAGAGGAATGAGTTAGTTTGATACTATTGTCGTAAACTGGGACATATAAAAAGAGATTTTCAGAAGTTACAGTATCAAAATAAATGGACTCCGACCACTCACATTTTGACGAGTGATAATACTTTTACTATGGGCGATTTCGCTAAACTTCCACTATTAGATGACTTGCCACAGTCATCCTCTCCAAATCCTCCTACTGCAACCCTGGCCGAGTCAGGTAATAACATTTTTCTCCTTACGTCATCGTTGAAATGGGTTAGACTCTGGAGCTACTGCCCCTATGACAGGTAATATGAGTCTTTTTTCAACGCCTTTGTTGTCTGCATCGTTTTCGGCCGTTACTTTGGCTGATGGTTCCTCGTCTCTAGTTCAGGGCACTCGCCAAACTACACTTACCACTTACACTCACCTTATCCTCTGTTTTATGTTTACCCATTTTTTCATTTAACTTGATTTCGGTTAGTCAACTTTCTCGAGATCTTGATTGTTTTGTTTCATTTTTCTGGCTATTGTTTGTTTTAGGATTGTTCGATGAAGAAGGTTATTGGTAGAGGGCATGTTTATGGAGGTCTCTATGTTCTTGATCAGCTTTCTGCACAACTTGTGGCATGTTCGAGTACTAATTCCTTGTTCGAAATTCATTGCCAGTTAGGACATCTACGGTTGTCTGTTTTGAAGAAATTATATCCTGAGTTTAGTAAAGTTTTAGTTTTAAATTGTGAGTCATGTCAATTTGCAAACTTTCATCATATTAGTTTAAATCCTCAAGTCAATAAGCGAGTTAATGCTCTATTTGAGTTAGTACATTCAGATGTTTCAGGTCCAAGTCCTGCTATTTTTAATACTAGTTTTAGATATTTTGTCACTTTTGTAGACAACTATTCTCCTCTCACTTGGATTTATTAAATGAAAAATGGTTATGAATTAATTTCTATTTTTTGTGCCTTTAAGGCTAAAATTCGAACTCAATTTAGTGTTTCTATCAGAATACTACGTACCGATAATGAAGAGGAGTATTTCTCGACTGTTCTTGGTTCCTATTTACAAGATAATTGTATTATTCATCAGTCTTCGTGTCTTGATACTTCATCTCAAAATGTGGTAGCAGAGAGGAAAAACAGACATCTTCTCGAGACTGCAAGGGCCTTATCATTTCATATGAATGTCTCGAAGCACTTTTGGGTTGATGCTATTAGTACGGATTACTTCTTAATTAATCGCATACCTTCTAGTGTTTTAAAGGGTGAGATTCCATTTAAAGTCATGTTTCCTACAAGAGAAATGTTTCCTATTGAGCCTAAAATCTTAGGGTGCACATGTTTTGTTAGTGATATTCGTCTCAGTCGTACTCAGTTGGGTCCGAAATCTTTAAAGTGCATATTCATGGGCTATTCTCGCCTTCAGAAGGATATCAATGTTATTATCCAGTTACTAAAAAGTGTCTTGTTTCGGCCGATGTTACATTTTTTTAGGATGTAGTATAGCTCATCGTCTCGGTGTCACTCTTCTTCTCAGGTGGATGACTTATTTTTATATGAGGCAGTTTCGTCACCATCAAGTCCTGTTATGTCTCCTTCAGAATCCGTTCCTTTTTGTCCTCCTATTACACAGTTCTATTCCAGACGTCCGCGCCAACTTACAAAAGCATGCCATACACCAGCGATGTCTTCGTCTGATGATTTACAAGTATGTACTGACCTTGACTTACCTATTGCCCTTCGCAAAGGTAAGCGTTCTTGTACGTACCCTATTTCATCATTAGTGTCTTACCATCAGTTGTTCTCACTGGGTTATTCTTTTCTTTCGTCTATCCATTCTATAGTGGTTCCTAAGAATACGAGTGACGCATTGTCTCATTCTGAGTGGCGTCAGGCGATGGTTGATGAGATGAATTCACTAGATGATATTGACACTTAGGAGTTAGTAGATCGCTCAGTAGACAAACAAACTATTGGATGTAAGTGGTAAACTCAGATGGATCTGTGTCTTGTTAGAAAGCACGTTTGGTTGCTAAGGGTTATGCTCAAACTTATGGTGTTGATTATAGTGATACTTTTTCTCCAGTTGCTAAGATGACGTCTATTCTATTGTTTATTTCAATGGCAGCTTCGAATTCTTGGCCGCTATATCAACTGGATATCAAGAATGCATTTCTACATGGTGACCTTGAGGAGGTAGTTTATATGGAGCAACCACTTGGGTTTGTTGCTCAGGGGGAGAATACCAAAGTGTGTAGGCTTTGAAAATCTGTGTATGGTCTGAAACAGAGTCCTCGGGTGTGGTTTGGCAAGTTTAATCAGGTGTCAAGTGAGTTTGGAATGATACAAAGCTTGTTTGTCCATTCGGTGTTTTTTAGACAATCTAAACGTGGGATTCTTTTACTAGTACTATATGTTGACGATATAGTATCACTGGGGATGATGTTCCAGGTGTGACCTCATTTAAATCGTTTCTTCACGGACAGTTTTGAACTAAGGATCTTTGAACTATAAAATATTTCTTAGATATTGAAGTTATGAGGAATAAGACACGAGTCTTCTTGTCTCAACTAAAATATTTTCTAGATTTGTTGACTGAAATAGGAAAGTTAGCTTTGAAACCGTGCAGTACGCCAATGGTTCCGAATTTACAACTGGTAAAAGGAAGGAAAAGCATTTTCAGACCCTGAGCGTATAGAAGGATGGTCGGAAAACTAAACTACTAAACTATTACAAAACCAGATATATCGTATCCTAAGTGTGGTCACTCAGTTTATGTCAGCTCCTATAGTAGATCATTTGAGAGTTGTGGAAAAACTTCTGGGTTATTTGAAATATGCACCAGGTAAAGGAGTATTGTATGACAATTATGGACATATGAATATCGAGTGTTTTTCATATGCCGATTGGGCAGGGTCTAAGAAAGATAGAAGGTCGACTTCGGGATATTGTGTCTTTGTAGGAGGCAATCTAGTGTCGTGGAAGAGTAAAAAGCAGAACGTGGTGTCTCGGTCTAGTGCTGAGTCCGAATATAGAGTCATAGCTCAAGCAACTTTTGAAGTTGTGTGGTTCATCCAACTCCTAGACGAAATTGGAGTAAAGTCTAGATTTTCTGCGAAGTTGTGGTAAGATAATCAAGCGACTATACATATTGTCATCCAGTATTTCATGATAGAACCAAGCATATTGAAATAGATTTCAATTTTATTCGAGCAAATATACAAGAAGGTTTGATCTCAATGGAACATGTGAAGACTGGAGAGCAGTTATGTGACCTTCTCACCAAAGCATTGAATATTGGATCACGGATAAGCTATCTCTGTAACAAGCTGGACATGACAAACATATTTTCTTCAGTTGGAGGGGGAGTGTTGAAGTTAGTTATACCAGGTTTATATGTCATTATCTATGTTAGGCCCGTTAGGCCATTTAGTTGTTAGGGTTAGGATGTAACACTATATAAAGGCATTGCCTCTAATAATACAAGCATGGGAAAATTCTTGACTCTCACAACTTTTTACAATAGACAAGATTTAATCTTTCTTAAAGGTCATTATTCTTAAGGATTTGATTATGTTCATTTCTAAGTCAATATACAAGAATTACGTGGGCAAAATTTCTTGTTTGCGGTAGCGTCAGGGATGAGGTGGCCACTCGATTAGCCATACCGGCCCACGATTCACTTGACTTTTCCCAAATGTCCTGTTTAGGAGTGAGTGTGTGGGCGATATCCCACAAGGACTTCATGAAGGGTAGTTTTGATTTGAAGTTGAATTGATATACTTCTCTGGTATTTGATGTAGGTCATTGATCTCTAAGAGATGCTGACATTCATGACTTGGCACCCATGATGTTTGGGTTAGTGTACCCCTTGAAACTGTTGGTTACTATTTTTTTGCCATGTATTGTATCATGTGATATACTTTTTGATTATATACATGTTGAACATCCAGTTCGTTCACCTTACTGAGTTTTGCGACTTATCTTTTCCATTATGGAATTTTCCCAAGTACTAGAACCTGAATGCTGACCAGGTTGTTGCATTGACTATGGGGATCAGTGCACTAGAGTCTGGGAATTATCCTAGCACGTTCTAAGTTCTGCATTTGTGATAATTATTATTTAATATTTATTTAAATGATTTAGGATCTCATTGTAAAACAATTTTTGATTAATGAGCATTAATTATTCTGTTAAGTTTGTTTTATAATAGGTTTACATGCATTGGAGTTAAATAAAGTCTATGATTTTATCTTTTGAAAACTTGGGTCATTACATAAACAACTGTTAAACTTTAACAACTGCCTCTCTCAAGCCAAAGTATTCACAATTAATTCAAGATAACTAGCATTAGTTAGAAGGTTATCTTTTACTCTTCATCAAATAGCAAGAGAAACATTTCTAATCTAATGTATGCAATGCTGATCTTATTCTATAATATTTCTCTCGAAATAATCATAGAATCAGGTTACAAATGGTTTGTGAGACGAAATGTAATCAATTTGCAACAACAATGTATGATAATTCAACATCTTTTGATTCAATGCTATCACAATTCGAGTTCAAATACACCTAATCGTATCGAGAAAGTTTAATTAGTTCATCCTCATTATAAAAAAAATCATGATCGAATAGCTAAAGCACAACTAGAAACAAAGTTCAGAATCGAATCAACGTGGCATCATAAACTACAATTTCAACATAAAAAAGAACAACTTAAAATGAATCAACACTCGAATTACTATCATAGAATTCAACGATCAAATTTTTAAATGCTTACAAACTTAAACTGAAATCAAAATGTAGTAGAATTCTTCTAAAAATGAGCAAAAGCCTGGATCGAGGAATGCCAAAACAAGCAATTCCATATCTAAACTTCTTCTTCTTTTCCTATCGCTACACCTAACTCATAAAAATGCTCTATAAAATCTAACAAGAAATTGAAATGACTTGGGATACAATCTATGTTTACAATTGCTCTCGTAATCTAACAATATATAAAAAACTCTCCAATGACTGAGATCAATTCATTTCACCTCGAGAGCCATGTCGTTCTGCCACGTGTTTAGTGAAACATGCTTCTAAATAACCTTCTTTCTTCACTCAATATGCTTCAGCTAAACATTGATGATTGCCTTCATTGATTTAAGACTCCACATATATGTTTAAGAATTCAGAATATTTCCAATTAGAAGATGATTAATCACATATTCATTCATAAAATGCAATAAATTGCTAAAAAAAATCATATTCTACAAAATATTGCTTCATTGTAGAATTACATATGAAATATGATGCTTTAGCACTTAATTCTCCCAGAATCTTCTAATTATGACATCATTTTTTCTGAAAACTTTTTTGAGGCTAGCAAATAACTCTTATATCTAAGAGTTATCAATAACTCACGAAACGCGTTCTTAGATTCACTTCGAGAGAAGGAGATCTTAGTGACTCACCACTCTTAATCATTAGGATAACTTAAGCACTCTTAGTGATTAGGAAGAGGTTAGAAATAATCATTCCAATAATGCATAAATCTTATAATCATTTTTATGAAAGTATTCAAGAGGAAGCTTTATCGATAATTTAAGTGTTTTATTCTTCTTACCATGATGTATCATATGCAATGCTAATCGCTTTCTAAGCAAACTCCTAACCAAGTTAATTGGGTTTTTTTATCTATTGCTATCTAGTTTTATAAATCATAAAAACCTTAATAAAGATTTATTTAAGTATTGATTTTTGAGTTTCAATTTTACTTGCAAAGCGTTAACTTCAAATCCATGTGATGAACGATATAAATGTATTTATCACTTGCTTCTATTTGAATGATAAATACTTGTGTTATGCGATTCTGAATGCGTGGAGTATTAATATGTGACATTCTTTTCTATTTAGTTTAGTAAAAGGATTTAGTACACGCTCCATATTGCACAAAGTATGATTTGAAGGAAATTAATTGATTTTATGCAATGTGTGTTTGAGTTATATTTAATAAGATTAGTTAAAGTTGTGAATTTTATTTGCTGAAATAGATAACTTGGAGCCCATGTACATTGAAAGGTGGATACAAGTGTTCAGCTGGAGCAATCGTTTATACAAAGGAAGATGAATTGAAGAGAAGAAATGTGTCGGCAAAAGTAAAAAATTATACTAACTAGCTACGTTGCAAGATATTCTTAAATTCATTAACAAATCTCCAATAGAATTTGACATGTACCAAAACAATCTCTATGCCCTTGCAACTTGTCGGTGGTTTTAGTTTCTCAATGATCTCAACTTTTTCCTTGTCGACTTTCATTCCTTTCTTTGATTATATTATTTTATTTATTTTTGACAAATCCTTATTCCGCAATTTTGTTTCCTAATACTATTCACTCCTTCCCCATGAAATGACACTTTTTCCAATTTAACACCATCTTGATTTCTTCACATCATTGGATGACTTTCCTCACAAGATATGTTGAAAGCATTATCGAACGAACTCCCGAAAACTGTTAAATTTTCCATAAATACCTTCATGGTTTTTTCAATCATGTCAGAAAATATAGCAAACATGCAACGTTAAAACGTTGCTGGTGCGCGGCACAATCCAAACGACCTTCTTTTGAAAGCAAAAATACCATAACAACAATTGAAAGTTTTTTTCTCTTTGTCTTTTGGATCAATAGTGATCTTGTTATTATATCTTAAGTATCCATCCAGAAAATAAGAGTAGTTTGTCCTACTTGAATGTAAAGCATTTAATCAATATATGTCAAGGAGAAATGATCCTTTCGTGTAGCTTTATTGAGTAGTTGATGCACCATGCATACTCTTCATCTAGTGATAATTCTAGTTAGAATTAACTCATTGTTATCATTTTTTTCACTGTCATTTCTCCCTTCTTCAACACGCATTAGATAAGACTTGCCCAATTTTTATGAGACATATATAATTCCAGCATCTAACCACTACATAATCTCTTTCTTCACAACTTCCTGCAGAGCACGGTTCAATCTTCTTTATGGTTTAGTTTGATTTTCTGCATGTAGAAAGATCGATTGATGTGTTGAATATCAATTAATGTCTAACTCATTGCCTTGTTATACTGTTGTAACAAACAGAGCAACAAGTTCTCATTTTAAGAAATTAGACTAGCTGAATAATATAGGCAAAGTGTCCTCATTTCCTAAATAAGCATACTTTGGGTGTTCAAATATGTTGAGTTTTATGAGTTTTTTCTTTATTAATTGGCTTTAGTTTTTATTTATTGTTTATGTTCTTTTTTTGTTTCATTTAATCTTATAACTTATTTTATTTAAGTTATGTCTTTAAAGATTACTTAAGTTTATTTTTAAATTTGGTAAGTTATGTGTAATAAATAGTTTCAATTTTTGTTCCTATATAAGGATGAATAATCCTTAAAGAAAACTTATAACACCATAACCAACTTTTTTGGTACTACAATTGGAAAACACATTTGAGTGCCTTATTTTGTGATATACAATTTTCTACAATATTTGTGTGTATAACCAAAAAGTTTTTTTTTTTTTTTTTTTTTATAAAAACATATTCAACTTGTTTCACTCTCATTTTCTCTCTTTGTTAAACAAACATTGAGACATTGATTTGATTTATGCTTCCGCAATAATTCATTTCATATTTCAGTTTTATTCCAACAGTGGCATGAGAGCCTTAGATTTAAAGTCCTGTGATTTTATTTGAGAGTGAATTTTATATTTTTTATATTTGAATATGTATTCGAACTTCGGCATCACCTCTCCTCCACATTTTAATTGTGAAAATTACCAATTTTGGGTTGTCAAAATGCAATCATATTTCAAGGCACTTGACCTTTGGGAATCTGACTGATGCTGATCCTCAACCATTAGGAGATAATCCGATGTTGAGTCAGATCAGAGTACATGAAGAGCAGAAATTAAAAAAGCCCAAAGCCTTATCTGTGATTTATGCCGCACTATCCTATCCTATATTTGCTAGGATTATTGATTGAAAAACTACAAAAGAAGCTTGGGATAAATTGCAATAGGAATTTGAAGGGAGTGCAAGAGTAAAAGCTGTCAAATTATTAACTTTTAAAAGAGAGTTAGAAATGCTAAAAATGAAGGACTCACATAATGTGAGAGACTACACACGAGGGTGATGACCATTGTAAACCAAATAAGACTTGCTGGTGAAAATTTTCCAAATCAACGAGTGGTGGAAAAAAATAATGGTCAGTGTTCCTAGTAAATTTGAGTCTAAAATCTCAGTTATAGAGGAGTCTTCTGATTTGACTACTCTCATTATAGCTGAGTTAATTAGCAAATTGCAAGCTCAGAAGCAAAGAGATACAATACATAATGAGGAGCATGTTGATGGAGCATTTCATGCCAACTTTAAAAGTAAGAAACTTGTTGCAAAAGATGATAGACAAACAAACATAGGTCAAGAAAGAAAGGAGAAAGAATGAGCATCAGAGAAAACAAAATTTCCTCCATGTCGCTTTTGTTAGAAAACCAATCATAACGAGAAAAATTGTTGGTTAAGAAACAAACAATTTTATCATTGTGATTATTGCAACAAGGATGTACATACAGAGAAGTTTTGTTATGTAAAACAAAACCAAACACAAAACCTCCAACAACAAGCCAATTGTGCAGTAGACAATCAAGAAATAAATTTTTTATTTATGGCTTCTCATGTGAATAACAAGTCAACATCTTGGCTTATTGACAGCGGGTGCACTACCCACATGTCTACAACTATCCATTTTTTTAGCCAAATTGACACATCTATACAGTCTAAGGTGATTCTTCGACATGGTGAGATAATGCAAGTTGAAGGAAAATGTACAATCATTATGCATACCAAGCAAGGTGAACATAAAGTGTCCAATATTTTATATGTTTCAAAGTTAATTATTTCAAAACTTGCTTAGTATTGCTCAATTGTTACATAATAATTTTTCTGTGGCATTTAAAGATCAAGTTTGTGTCATTGATGATCCTAGAGGAATAGAGATAGCAAGGGTCAAAATGGTTGATAATACCTTCATTTTAAATGATGACTCACAAAGTCATCATAACAAAAAGCCAAAGTAGAACAAAGAAAAAAGTGACATCCTCATTTTAGTCATTACAACAACAGAATTTTGAAATCCTTGCATTCTTTTAACAAGGTTCATTTTTTTCAATTTTATCTCACTTTGATCAGATTTGTGACAGTTGTCCAGAAGTGAAAATGCATAAACTACCTTTTTCAACAGATGGTAGTCTTAGAGCCAAAGACAACTCTGAATTGGTTCTTAGTCATGTTTGTGGTTCCATCAACAAGACAATTTTTGGGAATAATGAATATTTTATTCCATTTATTGATTGTTTTACCAAGATGACTTGGAGAAAATTTTTTATTGAGAAAACTCAAGTTCATGGTATTTTTAAGAAGCTTGTGAATCTAGTTGACTTTGAGAATGATTTCAAGCTCAAAGTATTGAGAATGACAAGTGACTTGGATTCTATTGGATGTGTTGATAGCAATTTGACTAAATTGCTTGATGTTTTGACTCTTAAAGTTTCAAGAAGATCAGAAGAAGTTGAGGCTAAATTTACAATTGAAGTTGAAAATATTGTTTTTGCATCAATGGAATCAAGCAATATGAATGTATAAATTATTGCTTGGTGCTTTTGGATTTGTGCTAGAAGAACATACAAGAAGATTTTGTGATAAGAAGTTTGCTAGTGCCTTGAATCCAATACAACTTGGCAGAACAAAGCCCAACAAAGTCAAAATTTTATTTGTAGAAAACAAAAGAAAAAAGAGAAAGAAGAAGAACTCAATTTTTTTTTTGTAGTTCTACAGAAGAATTTGATGATATTCTCTCAAAACATTGTCATTTGTGTTTCTACATCAAAAGATGAGCGTCACAAAGAAAAACCTCAAGGAGGAGTGTTGAGTTGTATGAGATGTTTCTTTATAAATTGGCTTAAGTTTTTATTTATTGTTTAAGTTTTTTTAGTTTCATTTAACCTTATAACTTACTTTATTTAAGTTATATCTTTAAAGATTACTTAAGTTTATTTTTAAATGTGGTAAGTTATGTGTAATAAATAGTTTTAGTTTTTGTTCCTATACAAGGATGAATGATCCTTAAGAAAACTTGTAACACCATAATCAACTTTTTGGTACTACAATTGGAAAACACATTTAAGTGCCTTATTTTGTGATATACAATTTTCTACAATATTTGTGTTTATCACCAAAAAGTTCTTTTTTTTTTTTTTTTTTTTTTATAAAAACATATTCATCTTGTTTCACTCTCATTTTCTCTCTTTGTTCAACAAACATTGAAACATTAATTTGATTTTTGCTTTCGCAATATTATATTTTATTTCGTATTTCATTTTTATTCCAACAAAATAGAGGTCTGAGTTCTAATATAGTTAGGTTTTCGACCGAAGGTTTCCTAATTTGGTGTTTTTCCCAATTCTAATCGATTAAAAGTTTGCATTTGAGGTAAGAATGCTGCAAACTTTCAATTCTTCCTCACTCAATGCTATTGACTACTCTCAACTCCCTTCTTTGACATAATTCATGTATTATTCGATTTTTTATACGATGAAGTTTAAAAACAAACATCTTCCACTTCCTCTAGTTACTTCATTTTTTTCATCAATATTCAATCATATCTATTGGTTGTTCCTTCGTGATAATAAAGTCCATCCAGTTTTTAAAAATTGCCTACTAAAAATGATAGGAGCATCTTTATCTTTTTGATCGTCCAGGAACATTAAAGTTTGCAAGAAATATGAATTTATCGACTTAGACCAAGATGTCTTTAATCTTACCTTCTAGTTGTGTGATAGACCTGTCTGCTAGTTGCACCATCACAATGGTTGGTCTAGTTTCTCCCGAACCAAACATCTTATAATGTTATAGGGGCGTTGGAACAATACTTGCTCCCAAATCTGATAATGCTTTTCCCAACTATTTCCCAAATGTAATACCATAATGGTGAAATCACGTAGGTTATATTCCTTGTTCAGAATCATTTTCTTTGCGATAGCCTTACAATCTTAGAGAGAGCATGTTTTACCAACTTGGCATGATTCAACATTTGTCATAGTGCAAGAACTAATGGTGTGTTTACGTTGATTTCCTTCAAGATATTCAAAACATTTCGAACTAGACTTGTCTCTCTATTTCTTCCTTAACCGCTAATAATATGGTAGATGGGGCGGTTTAAATGCAGGTGAATGCTCCTTAACTTTCTATCTCTTATATCTTCTTCTCTTTCAACCATTTCCTTTCCTTCTCAATACTTTCCTTTTTTCTGCTGCTTCTGTTTCCGACCTTCTTCCTTCTTCTGGCGGATAAACTTCACGTGTTTATTCACTGACGTCTTTAACACTCGATCTTTTCTTTTTGGCTCATTTCTTGATGTTGCATCATTACTTAAATGCTTCCGACTTCTTAAATCAATTTCCTACACTTGTTCCTTTTTTCCCGCTTCTATGTTGTAGTAAAAGTGGGGAGTTTTCCCATTGACTGCCACTCATTTCACTTACTAATCAGCCTATTTGTACTTTCAAGCTTCTCACCATACTTAGAAACAATGCATCATTCTTTGCCATGTACTCCTTTAGGAGTCTTTCAATTGAAGTGCCTAAAATGTGCTAAGGCATTGGTGGTCTTGGCTAATTATGCTGGTTATAATTTCCATAAGCCTCAGAGGTTGGATCATTGATAGGTGCGATTTGGTGCGAGTTTAAGATTTAAGCGTTTAAAACCTTTAACTAAATTAACTCTAAAGAATGGCTCATATCAAGACTTTACGTATTCTAAAGCGCATTATGCAACTATACACAGTAAAATAACAAAAAATGATAAATATATTTATATCGTTCTCCATAGGAATATGAGTTAAACGCTTTGCAAGTAAAATGGAACTCAATAGTCAATACTTAAATTAATCTTACTTGAGTTTTATAATGATCTATTAAACTAAAACAACAACAGAAAATAAAATTAACCAAGTAAAAGACATGAAAACTAACTGATTAACTTGATCATTAGTTTTCTTGGAAACGCGATTAGCATCGCGCAAGGAAATTAAAACATGGTAAGAAGGATATAACACTTCAACTATCTCTAAATCTGCCTATCGAATTGATTACAAGATTTGTGCATTAGTGGAGTGTATCTCTAACCTCTTCCAAACAACTAAAGTTCTTAAGTTATCATAATGATAAAGAGTGGTGGTTCTCTAAGATCTCTTTCTCTCAAAGTGAGTGTAAGAACGGTTTCGATGAGATGTCAATCAACCAAAGTGAAATTTGTTCAATCATCTTAAATAATATCACATCTTCATCTTCATCTTCATAATGTAATACTAGTTTCACAATCCTCTTTAAATTTACTACTACTCCATTCATTAAGCATAAAGCATGGTTAACAACAACAAATCAAGTAATCAGGCAAAACATTAACGTGAATAAACTAGTATTCCAAAACATAAAAATAATGTAATCCTAATACAAATCATACATGAAAGAACATCTACTCTGAAACAAGTAAACAGAAAAACTAAAATAATAATAGCAAAAGATCCAGATCGATGGTCTTGATGACACTCGGGAACTTGATCCCTAGACTTCATCTCTAGTGTGGCAGACTTATCATGAAAAACTCGCAAAATCAAGGTAAAACTACCTAAAAAAACCATAGTTTTACTCAAAATTGCCCGTACTTGGGGGATTGTGTAGGTGCTAAGAGTCACCCCCAAATACTCGTCGTATATATTCTTTATAGGCAAAATTAGGGCTGGCTTCGAGTCAAGTTGGAAGAAAATCAAAATCATAGGGCTGATAAAGGTGAATCATATGATTCTCGCTTCTTGATAAGATTTTATTATGAAAAAATCTTGGCTCATCGCGATGCATCCGCTTCGCGCCCATGCTACAGCAAAAAAATGGGTCATTGTCTAAATTCATTCACAGTATTAATAGATAAGTGCACTTCGCATTCTTAGTTGTTTGTTATTTGAATCATTTAAGCCTAGAAATCTGGTAGTTTACTAAATATTCAGTTAAAACATGCTCTCACTCAATCGATTCACATTTCTACAAATTTTTCCTTCTTAATGTAAATCTAAGACTAAATAATTGAAGTTCTATACAAAATGGCCTAAAATTTTATTAAGATATTGGTCAAAATAACTCTCTTTAAAGAGTTATCTAACCCTCAAACTTGAATGACTATTCATCCCGAGCAATTCTACCTTTAGAAGTACAAGGAATAAAAAAACAATTTTGTATTATAGCTACTTACTACAACGTTTATTGTCTAGGTCCAAAATTAATTTAACAAAACAAAATCTTATTCACTTAACCATACATTCCTAGACTGCTAAAAGCATTACATATCGCTGACTCTTAATCCCCACGTATATTGATATCATGAAGTATCTTATTAATCAAAACCAAGGACTCCGAAACTTTTTAACCAACCCTTTTAGTATCTTAAGTTTGCCTGAAACATCTTTCCTTTACCAAAAAACAAAATTTTATTTTTTAAAAAATCGAAGTTTTTTTAATCCCTCGAAGATTTTCGCTTTTTCTTTACGCATTTCTTTCGAGTGTACTCATGCTTACGAAGCTCACATATCTTAGCTTCTAAATGACACTCTTGAGCAGAAAGAGGCTCACCTAGAGAAAAAGAAATGCTACAGCTTGTAGTAAGAAGCGGAATACTCCTGAACACCCAAGACTACTAGCCCTTTATTAATTTTACATGAACAAATGTGAATCACATTCAAAGTTCGCTTTTTTTTTTTTTTTTTTTTTTTGTCTTTCTTTTCGTTTGAAAAATGAACATGTTATAAGTTTTGAAAAAAAAAATTCAATCCCTTGCCCTTGCCTCCAAATTTAAACTCTTCACCGTCCGCAATGAAGGTGAGGCTTAACTCCCCTAAACTTAAGCATAACTAAGGCTTGGTTGCCATGCTTTAAGTCTACGGGTTCAATCATAAAAACAACCCCATGTTTTTTAGCTAATTGAAAATTAAAGAACTAACAATACATCCCACATTATAATAGTCATAAGTTTCTTGGGAAAAATAGAGAATGTTGTTGGCTAAAATATCTTGAAATACTCGGAAGAGGTTCGGACCAACCCGGAGGCCAACCAAGCCAACCCGACCCCCCAAGGTCGGCCAAATGGAGACCTTCACCCACAGGGGGTCGGCCACGCCTATTGCGGACCCCCGGTACCGACCACCCAGGGGTCGGCTAAGCAAAAGTCCGACACCTTTGGGGGTCGACCAAGGAAGGCCTCGACCCTCGGGGGTTGGCCCTTGCAGCCTCACCCATCTCGGGTCCGGCAAAAGAAAACAAACATCCCTTAAGGGAAAAGTCATGGAGGTCAAGACTCTCCGGAGAGTCGACCGAGTCTAAGTAACGACTAGATCCACTGATAACGGCCAGGAGTTACGCCGAGTAGGCCTGCTCGAGTGGACTGGTCGTGAAGGTCAGGACTCTACGAAGAGTCGACCGAGTCCAAGTAACGTACAGAGAGGGTGCACCCCTCGGCTTTCCTTCGTTACAACGAGTAGTAAAATGCTTTCAAATGCCTATTGGAAGTTGGTCGGTTGAGTCCGGCTTGTGCTGGAGCTGTCCTAGCTGGAAGGGCTGACTTCTTTCAGGCACGCCTTGGAAGAGGCGATAGTTGTAACAAGTGGCTTCAACTGGATCACTTGAAAAGTCTGGATTCGAAGGCTGGCAAGGAAAGGTCGCTGATTTTTTCCGCAGTGCTATAACAAAGAGACCGAAAAAGGGGAAAGAGGTTGTGGTAGCTAACTCCCTCCTGAATTCGGTCTAGTGCCCATCCGATGGTCATCGACGTTGTTCTCCAAAGTCACGAAGGCAGAAGAGTCCTTCACAAGGTTAGCCAAGTAAGAGGTATGGACAGGTTCTCTTGGCTTGTACGGACAGTAAGACTTCGGGCTGCTTCGGTCAAAGTATGAAAGCCAACTAAGGCAGCTTCGGCAATGCGCTGAGCTTCTCGTGCCTATGCAAGCTCCCACTTAACCTTATCAAAGTTAATGGACAAAGAAGAGCAGGTGCAACACGAGTCCATAGAAAGGGTGACAGGAAGCCGAGGCGAAATGCATGAAGGTCTGCAAATACAAAGCTAACAGGTTAGCCTACATACTTAGATAAATGTGTGGCTATAAAGAAGAGTACATATATCAAAAATCATTAAAGTCATCCAATGCTACACTTAGAGGGTGCGGGAATCATGAACCAGGATAACATTCTCAGACACACTCTATAGGGTGTAGGAATCATGAGCAACCTGCATTGGATCACTGGTAAGTCCAGACTTGAAGTCTGGCAAAGAAGAGTCATCGACCTTTGCTGCCGTGGTGGCGCAAAAAGACTTGGAGAGACACAACGGGGTATAGTGGCTAACCCGTTCTTTAACTCGGTCTAGCACCCAACAGGTAGTAGTCGCGCTAAAGTTGTTCTCCAATGTTACCAAGGCAGGAGAGCCTTTCAACAAAATTGACTAAGTGTGAGACATCCTACAGCTTCACTTTAGCAGAAGTCAAACTCTCGACAAAGCCAAACGATTGTAGATGAATCGTCCTTGTAAGTTCAAGCAACAAGACTTTGGACCGCCTTAGTGGAAGTCTGAAAGTCAGCTAAGGTGACCTCAGCAACACCCTGAGCCTCACGAGTTTGGGCCAAGTCCCACTTGAATTGATTGATGCTAGACGACCAAAAGTAGCGCGTATGGCGCAAGTCCTCTCGAAGGTACGAGGAATTGAAGCAAAGCGTATAAAGACCTGCCATCCAAAAACTACAAGGAAGCAGGCAGTCGTTCGAAGTAAGTTCCACCATACAATTATTGGGAGTCCTAAAAGCAAAGGAAGGAGATCCCGACCACTAAAGGAGCTTGCAGGCTGTGGACTCCAAAGAACACGGTCCAAGTGTTGGAAGCCACCTACAACTAACAAGGCCTTATGTTAAGTCCTCTTTTGAAAAGAGAAGGCTAAGGTGTCCACTCAATCTCATAATCAAATGAAGGTTCCATAAGAGCATAGGTAAAGAAATAGCAGTAAAAGGCGAGGTTAGAAAAGGCAAGTCTTTGAAAAAGAGAGCTTAAGTAACATGTGAGTTTCGAAAGGCACTTGAAAATGGGCAAGTCCTGCCAAGGGAGCCTAAGGAAAATTCAAGTCAAAGAAGCGCTAAAAAAAGGACAAGTCCCTATAAAGGGAGCCGAAGTAGCCTAAAAGTTCGAATGAGTGCTATAACGGGCAAGTCTCTTAAAAAGGGAGTCTACTTGGCCGAATAAAGCCGAAGGAAAGTGAGTCTCTGTAAAAGGAACCTACTTGACCGAATAAAGCCAAAGGGTAGCGAGTCCCTCCAAAGGGAGTCTACTTGGCAAATTTCTAAAAAAGAATGCCTAAAAGGTGAAACTCTAAAAAGAGAGCCTACTTAGTCGCAATTTTCGAAAAAGTGCCCAAAAAAGGTGAAACTCTAAAAGAATAACCTACTTGGCCAAATTTTGAAAAATGACTAAAAAATGGTTAGTCTCTAAAAAAGATAACCTTCTTAAAAACGAACTACTCTTCAAATTTCGGAAACAAAGTAAGTCTGAAAATGAAGAGTGAGGGTAATGTTCTAGGCTAAAATATCCCGACATATTTGTAAGAGGTTGGGACCCACCCGGAGGCCAACAAAGCCAACAGCGACCCCTCCGGGGTTAGTCAAATGGAGGCCTTGACACCCATAGGGTCGGTCATGCCATTGCTGACCCTCCGAGGGCGGCCAAGCAAGTCTGACTCCTCTAGGGTCGACCAAGGAAGGCTTCAACCCCCGGGGGTCATCCCTTGCAGCCTCACCCCTCTCGTGTCTGGCAAAAGAAGGCAAACACCCGTATATGGGGAAAGTTGTGGAGGTTAGGACTCTTAGAAGAGTCAACGGAGTCTAAGTAACGACTGGATCCGCTAATAAAGGCTAGGAGTTACGCCGAGTAGGCCAACGAGTGGGTTGGTCGTGGAGGTCAGGACTCTTCGAATAGTTGATTGAGTCCAAGTAACGTACACAAACGTTGTACCCCGCGGCGATCCTCTATTACAACGAGTAGGTCAACCCGAGTGGGTTGGTCATGGAGGTCAGGACTCCCCCTATAGTCGACCAAGCCCAAGTAACACATGAAGACGTTGCACGCCATGGCGTCCCCATTTAGAACGAGTAGGCCAACCTGTGTGGGTTGGTCGTGGAGGTTAGAACTCTCCTGTTGGCAAGTCGACCGAGTCCAAGTAACATTTTTGGATGCTGCACCACGTAGCATCCTAGAGTTAAAACTAGTAGGCCAACCCGAATGGGTTGGTCGTGGAGGTTAGGACTTTCTTCCAAGAGTTGACTGAGTCTATGTAACGTAGGGAGACGCTGCATCCCGTGGCGTCCCCGGTTACAACAAGTAGGTCAACCCAAGTGGGTTGGTCGTAGAGGTTAGGATTTTTCTATGGATAAGTCGACCAAGTTCAAGTAGTAGTAAGAGACGCTGCAGACTCGTGGTGTCCTAGCATTAAAACGATAAAGCTGCACCCCATAGTGGTCGCCCGTGGAGGTGAGGACCTGCCAAGGTTGACCGAGTCTAAGTAACTCAATAGTCAAGACTATTACACCTCCAAAGGGTAACAGTCAGGAGTTATACCGGTATTCATACCCGAATTAATGACGAAAGTTTCTAACGGCCGACCATTAAGCAACCCATAAGTGAGTTGTAGCGGTTACGAAACTGACTGCTATAAGAGTCAATTCATTCTCCATTCCAAGGGACGACGAATCTTAAGCGAAATCAAGCTAAGTATTCTTGTGTCATTGTGAGTTTTAAATTATCCTCTTAAAATCTCCTACTAACTTAGGCATCGGAGGCCCTGTGGCTCACACCGGTGTGTCCTAATTTTTGCTTTTTTGCAAGCCTTTTTGTCCTCAGTTAGTTAAATATTACTGTGGATATTCGTTGACCATTTTTCGGCATCAACAGAGAAAATTAGGTATTATCTAAGAAAAGTTAACTTAAAAAGCAATGATAAACTATATTGCCAATGCTTATTACGAAGAAAAAGTTCATGAAACTAAATTTAACTATTAATTACAACCTAAATTACCCGATTTATTAAAAAACCTTAAAATTAAGAAAAATAAGAAAGTTTAATGAAAGAAACTTCCTTTAAAACGAAGGGCTATCGCTGGATGTCTAATCCTCAAGAAACGATGGCTCCCAATCTAAACAAAATTTAATTAGAAAATAGGGGAACCGTGTATGCAAATCCTTAGCCTCCATCGCCTTCCTTACAAGAACATCATACTTCTCTGCATATACCAAATAAGCATGAGCTTGATTGAAGAAATGATCACATTAGCTTCTGTATTTTTTCACCTAGCGAAGAATATCCCCTACATCAACATTTGAGCCAACATCCTGATGGCTGACAGTTACTCGGGCTCGACGCTTTGCTGCATGATGTGGTTGACATGGCGGTAGCATTTCATCCGTCGAGAGAGGTTGGATTCCTTGGCTAATGTACAACAATGTAATTATGTGAGGAAAAAAGATTTTCCTTTGTTTTTGTTGATTGACTTCTTTATTTCTGCCTTTATCACTCCCTGAACATCAATGCTTTTGTTGGTGCAGATAGCATAGAGCAGCAAAGCACTTGCCTTAGTAAGAATGCTTTCATGAGTTTTTGACATAAGCTGGTCTTCTCGAAATTGAAGAAACAATGCCCCTCTAAATTCAAATAGGAAAATAGTAGCCTCTCAATGTCGGTTGACTCTGTTCATTCAACACTCTGGCTACTCCTATCCTCCAGATGAAGATGTCCAACTCTTCAACCATCGCATTATACAGAGAATGGGACTGGTCGTCTAACATGAACTACGTTCCAAGCTTTGCCACTCTAGTCAATCAACGTGTCATTGACTCTGTTTTTGAACCGTTATTGAGGTTATTGAAAAACTCACGCACCAACTCAGTTTGCATGGTGATGTTGGGACGTATGAACTCGTCCCATTTTCTCTTCTGAATCATCTTATGTGCAAACTCAAATAACCCTTTTTCTAGCAACCCTTACTTATGCCAAAACCACATTGGCTTCAACATAGCATACTGCTCCTTAGCCTTGGTATAGACCAAATTCTCTACTACTCAGAGTTTCTCCTCATTCTCTCTTTTTCTTCTTGATAGAATAAGGCCTCTCAACCACCTTATCCCCTGTCATATTTCTCTTTCTCATAGTCCTCTATTGAGTCGCTTCAGTCGCGACCTTTTTCATCTTCTTGACCGCAACCGATGTGGCATGAGTGGCTACTGCTTCTCGCCTTCCTCTTCATTATACTCAGCATTTGTTTCTAGCGTCTGCTCCTCAACAGCTGCCTCTTCTTCTGTTAATAGTTCCTTCTCCAATTCTAGTACGATTTTCATGAGATCAGCTTCTTGTGATTCTTCTTGTCATTTTTTCTCTCCTTCCTTAGTTTATTCGAGCTCTACTGTCCCTTCAAGAGACTTTTGGAATTATCTCCTACTCCAGATCCTTTTCAAGTCTTAAGCAAGAACCTCTTTTGTAAAGGCTACAATGTTAGGTGAAACCTCTATTGTTATGGCGTCATGCTCTAAAGGTCGATGCTGAACACTGTTCCATTGCCTTGTACCCAGCGCTCTAGTTATCTTCTTATTGGACAAGTCCTCAAATACGATTCTCGGATTCAAGCATGGCAGCAAGGACTACAGTTTCTCAATCCGAGGAACATAGTACGTATCATATTCCTCAAACTCCTCAATATGTGAGCTCCCACTCGTCGAGTAGTAACTTGTCGTGACCCAGGTAATGAATCTATGGGTATTTTTAAGAATTAAGGTTCTTTGAGAAGTTAGAGTTGGTGATTAGAAGGCTTGAGATTCGAAAAAGTAGGAAATTGAGAAAATTGAGATTGGATATGTTTGAAATCAAAGTGAAAAATGGAATGTGAGTAAGCATTTATAGAGGAAATTTCGATTCTAAGTAATAGCTAGTCATACTTATCGCACAAAAATTGAGGCAACTAATCAACTTCAGTCGCTAGAATAGTTACCATTTTACAAAAAATAAGGTCGTCACATGTCGTTTTACCTGTAGTGATATTTAAGCGATGCCCACAGTAAAGCTTTTTGTCGTGACAATTATACAGATAAAGCTTAACCCTAGAAAGTGTTTTTCTTTATTATCCTAACATAAAACACAAATTATAAAAGAAATAAAATGAATCGAATAAAGCAAATACAAATAACTCTTCTTAAATAAGAGTTTGGAAGTAGTATTACTTTTACGACGCTCTGACTAAAAATTAAATGTACCAACTTAAGCATAATCCTTTGCATCGTAACCCTAATTTCAGCCAGAGTCTACCTATGTCTCTTTGACATCCTCACACTCTAGGAATGTATTACACTTCTTCATCCACTCATTGGAACTCTTGCTTCTAGCAGTTATCTTTCCTATAAACTTTAGGGATGGAAGCATTGCATTTGCGGCTCTTGAACCAAGAATCCCTAACAAATTTTATGTGTGACATTCAGCATAGTATTAACAACTTTCTTTAAAAGCTTTAGTTATGGCAGAAACATTCTGGTTGCTAGAGGAATTTCCCATTTACGTTTTTTTTCTCTATCAATTTGGTCATAGCTTATATCTAGGCATTGATAAATCTATCTTCACTTTTCGATTCACTTTTCCATTCGGTTTTTCAGGGTTCTGATAACTCTCAATCAAAGAGTTAGTAAGATCATTCTTTTAACAAATTTCTAAGGTATTATGTGCAAATACAAGAATTCTATGAGTTAAAATATCATTAAGTAGGACAATTTTTACTAATGCAAAATCTACCACATTAGAAGGTTTAAAGAAAAATGATAAAATTGTTCAATAAAATTAAATGTCGATGGCATTTGCAAATAAAAACAAAAATTCCAAAGTCTCCCTAAACTTCTCTATGAAAGTAGAAAATGGGAAGGCTAAGGCATCACATTCAAAGGAATAGCCGAATATCGGATGTGATGCCAACGCATTGCATTTGCAAAATACAAAAAAAAAAAAAAAAAAAAAACTTTCCAGAAATTCAGGAACTCGCAGTTATAAAAGGTGAATCTAGAGACTCAAACTATTTACTTAGGTCAATGATTCACAAACCTTAATCTGACGATCTGTATAAATAAGCGAAGCTACGGAAAGAAAAGATCATTGGTTGGTCGATATGTAGCCTGAATTCTCCATTTAGAAACCATTTTCTTCAAGTTTTCTTTGAATAGCTCGTTGAAGTTTTAGGGTTTTGCTTTAGAGCCACCGTCATACTATTAAGAGTTATAGATACCACCGACAAGTGCTTCTTAGAAGTTTTCTTCAATTTGTTTTCATCTTGCTTTCTTTATTTATCATTTCTATAGGTAAACACTTCTATTTTAACTTTGCTTTTTGTTTGTTTTTGGATGTTATTTTAATTGAAACAACATTATTTTAATTAACTTTAGTATGTGGATTTCGTTTTCCTTACAATGTTTTCTGCTTTCATCGTTCACTTTGTTCCCATTATTTACATACTCAACTAAATATTTTAGACAACATATCTAAGGGTACTAGCAGCTACATAACAGAAGCAATGCATGCAGCAATCACAATGTGGAGTACATTGACTATCTACGAGGCAACAGAACAACATCTTCTCTACATATAATTGAACGTGCTTCTAATAACTAAAGCATAATTTAAACAACATAGATCAATAATAATAAATAAATGGAAATAATAAATAAA
>JBBMEG010068691.1:35355-49559 GCA_037832605.1 Cyclanthera cordifolia
AACGTGCTTCTAATAACTAAAGCATAATTTAAACAACATAGATCAATAATAATAAATAAATGGAAATAATAAATAAAGTATTATTGCTTTGTGAATAAAATGTTCAATAAACGATAATTAAAATAACAAACATAAAATAAAAGTGGACAAAGTATAAATAATAATGGAAAGATAAGAAACGAATACATTGCTTTTGCTGTCACCAAAAACAATGCTAGGGACTTTCAAGTGGTTATTTGATGCTTAACTTCTTGTTAGCATAGTTGATCACAATGCTCTCTGCATTCATAATGTTGTCAGCTAAGAAATCTTTATTTCTTTCTGATTCTTGGATTCAATTCAAACAATTGACTCTTAACTGACTCAAACTTCAACATTTGATCTACTGATCCACGATCCTTTTTATACAATCTTGGTCGTTCATCCTCCCTTGAATCAGTCCAAAATTAATTCTTTTATTTTTCAAATATTTAATTCTAATCGTGTTAAATGTGACCAACATTATGGATGCATTGCCTTTGTTAATGCCTTCAATAGTTGCATTTATGCAACAACGTGGGAATGCGACCAACATCGGGAACATCTAGACTCGGGCAATTCCCTCAACATCTGTTTTCCTGTGTTAACATGAATGCTCACAATATTGATGAGATTTTAGTTATAAAATGTGAGATATATTCAAAAACTATGCTATAAAAAGTGCAATTTCAACATATTTCGTATTTACCATGCTTGGATTGACAAAATCGTGTATTTAGCCTAATTTTTATATTAATTCATGCAATTTTTATAATTATAGCTTTGATAAGTCGTTTAAGAGCATGAAATCTTATATAAGTAAATCTAAATAACTCTCAAGATGGAGAGTTATCATACTCCCAAACTTGAATATTGCTCGTCCCAGCAATGATCTCTTCTAAACCTATAGAAATTAATTTTTAGTGTTCATCAAATTTGCTTCTATAATGTTTTTTTACAATGATCTCAATATTAGAGTCTATATTAGAAAATTTCATCATAAATCAAATATATCAAACCTTGACCTTTAACCTTTGATGATTTGAAACTTTCATGACTATCCTTTTGTCCCTTATATTTTCTTATTTAAAATGAGATTAATTTTTCCAAGTGCTCCTAGTAGTTAAATGGTTTCGGATTATAACCATCATTTCATAAAAATAAGAATTCAATAAGTTTGACCAAAGTAATTGCTTAGGATATTTCTTCTTCCTCACACTTTTGGTAGCTCCAATACCCTTGAGAAGTTCTATGCTTTTTTCTCGCATTCTTATCCGAGCTAGCATTCATACTTACTTGCTTACTTTCTGTAGTTATTAGAATGACACTTTTGATCAGCGTGACACATCTATGTAAGAGAAACAACTCTTAAGCATTTTCAAAGTTCTTAGGATGACATACTTGAATAAAGTAGAACATCTAAGCAATTGGAACAATCTTAGAGTTGAAGCATTGGCTAAGTAGAGGAATACTTTGAGGAACCAAGGCTACTAGCTTTGATTTTTTTTTTTTTTTTCATTTCCTTCTACATTGACTGTTCGAATAAAAAAATTGGCCGACTAGGGTTCAACTAGGGTTTCCCTTACTCCTAAATTTAAAGTCTTTCGTAACTCTAAAAAAAAGTCAGTTCCACCACCAAACTAATTGTTTTCTAAATTGGAAGAAATGTTGCTTAAAGCTTTTAAGTTCAACGTTGAGTGCATTTTCGGTCTATTACACTACAAGAAAAATCCTTTTTATATCTTTTAAGGACAACATTTTACAAAAAAGGTATTAAAAGTGATTAAAAAAAGGCGCGCTGAAAAAAACAGGCTTTCAAAGTTTTATAAGCAAAAACTTAGGTTACATTTGATAATTGACCACTTTCTAGCCAAAAAAAGATCGCTTGACATAACTCATCTTCCTTGTTCAATATTTTTCCCTTTTATTTTCACCATCAGTCCGTCGAAGGGAGAAAATGGAGGAAACCAATGCTTAATTATTGGAGAAGAAACTCAGAACGACGTCATTTCATGATGAAGATGTTGAATTGTATAAAATGAAAAACAGTGTCGTTTTCTCATGTGTAAAATATCCGTTAGTTTTACTTTTTGTCGTTTTGTGATTTTCTGTTAGACTTGTTTTTCGTCTCTCCTTGCGTAACGGGTGAGTATTTATATTGAGTTTTTCTTTTGAATGAATTACGCTTTCCTAATTCTTGTTTTCATTTTCTATTTCAATCATTTTCAAATTCCAAGTTGGTATCAGAGCGACTTACGCTAATCGCCATGGCTGACAAAGCAAAGAACTCGTTGAACGCTGGGTCAACGTCGAATGTAACCCCTACTACCGTTGCAAACCAAGTAGTCACATCGTTCGATGACCCTCTGTTAATTGTACTTCCGGTTAAACTGGATGTAAAGAATTACTTGCTCTGGCGTGGAATCGTTTTATTCATACTCAAAGGACAAAAGGTTGATGGTTTCGTGTTGGGTAGAAAAATTCAACCATCAGAGTTCATTGATGAATCGATGACG
Organism: Cyclanthera cordifolia; assembly: GCA_037832605.1. NCBI lineage: Eukaryota > Viridiplantae > Streptophyta > Magnoliopsida > Cucurbitales > Cucurbitaceae > Cyclanthera > Cyclanthera cordifolia. The sequence goes on from JBBMEG010068691.1 coordinate 37,890, forward strand.
ATCGCGAATCCTGTATATGAGGAATGGGTCACTATTGACCAAGCTCTGTGTGGTTGGTTGTTCGGGTCGATGACTCCAGCTGTCGCAGCAGATGTGGTAAGCTTCTCAACGTCGAGAGAAGTTTGGAAAGCTCTTGACCAAATGTACGGAGCAACGAGCAGAGCATGGATTAACTAGTTGAGAGGAACTCTGTAGAATTGCAAGAAGAGGTCGAAGAAGATGACTGAGTACCTGGCTGTGTTGAAACAAACTATCGAGAGTCTTCAACTAGCTGGAGCACCTGTTTCAGCTTCAGATCTGACCTTTTATGTATTGGGAGGACTAGGTGTTGAGTTCATCCTAATTATATGTACAATCGAAGGCAAGGACAATATAGAATGGCAGGAGCTTCATGCTCTGGTGGTTACGTTTGAAGGGACTCTGGAGAGGTATCAGTCCGTGAATGAGAATAGTGTAGAATTTGTGGCGAACTATGTTCAGAATCGTTTCGGTGGACAGTTAGAGGGAGGTCGTAACTATCAAAACAACTTGGTTAATGAAGGAAGAGGAAACGAACAAAGAGGAAGAGGTCATGGTAGAGGTGGTGGCAGAAATTCGTCAAATGGAAATTCATCAGGTTCTGGACCTAAATCGATCTGCAACATCTACAACAAGTATGATCACCCTTCTTACGCTTGCTATATGAGGTATGATGAATCGTTTAACAATCCACTTGAATTGACTACAAGTCGACCACGGAATAAAGTAGCAGCTTATTCGAAAACTCCTGAAATCCTCATCGATCCTCAGTGGTTAGCAGACAGTGGTGCTTCTAGCCATATATCTCTCAATACAAACTCACCAAATCATCATACAAAGTACCATGGTAAGGAGATGCTAACTGTTGGTAATGGAAACAAACTACAAATTATAAATGTAGGTAGCCTTGATATAACTCACTCCTCAGGTAAAGCTGTCAAGTTAAATTCTGTTCTCCATGTCCCTCAAATTAAGCATCATCTGTTGAGCATTTATAAATTGACCTCTAATAATGATTGCTGTGTGGAATTTCACTCTAACTATTGTGTTGCGAAGGATCGAATATCATGGAAAGTATTGTTGGAAGGAATGCTTAGAGATGGATTGTATCAGCTGCAGCGTTCATCCACCACTTCTAAGCCTCACAAATACCTGCCGTCTCCTACATGTTTCAACTCGTTTTAAATTTCAAATAATCAAAGTCCTTGTAAGACTTCTAAATAGATATGGCATCAACGAATGGGCCATACTTCAGAGTCTGTTCTAAAAATTGTCCTGAAATCTAGTAATACTACTTTGTTAGAAAATGATACAACGAGTTTTTGTGATTTTTGTCAAGTAGGTAAATCTCATCGCTTACCTTTTCCTAACTAAACGTTTCGCGCTTCGTCAGTTTTAAAACTTGTTCACTGTGACTTGTGGGGTCCTTCCCCTATTATTCCCTCGGTTGGCTATCGCTTTTATATTTGTTTTGTTGATAATTATAGTCGCCTCACTCATATTTATCCACTCAGAGCTAAGTCTAAATCTCTAACTGTGTTTAGTTATTACAAATGTTTGTAGAAAATCAGTTTGACTCTCCTATCAAGTCGATTCAAGTCGATAATGGTGGAGAGTTTCAACCACTGGTGAGTATATTTAAACAACAAGCCATAGCTCTGCATCAAACATGTCCTTATACAAGCCGAAAAAATGGCATTGTTGAGCGAAAGCACCTCCATATAACAGAGATAGGCCTTACTCTTCTTGCTCAGGCTCGGTTACCTCTCACGTTTTGGTGGGATGCATTTGTTTCTGCTGTCTATATTATCAACAGACTACCTACTCCTATTCTTAATAATGTCTCACTATTTGAGTTTGTATTTAAAAGACCACCGAATTTTTCATTCTTTAGAGTATTTGGCTGTGCCTGTTTCCCTTGCCTTTGGTCATATCAAATGAACAAGTTGTTATAGCACGAAATGTTTGTTTCTTTGTTATTTTGAGAGTCATAAGGGCTATCGTTGTCTTAGTCTCTCTGATCGACTATATGTATCACGAAATGTTGTGTTTAATGAATGTGAGTTCCCATTTCAAAATATGTTTTCCAGATTTTTGGCTGAGTCAGAATCTTCCTCTGTCTCAATCCCATTCCCGAATGCAGCAGTGTTACAATCCATCTCTACTGCTTCAACCTTCTCAACGTCTTCACCTACAAGAGCACCTCAGTGTTTGTTAGAAAGCAGTATACAGGCACAGGGTGATACAATAGCAATCACATCGCCTTCAACTGCCTTATCTGATCAAGAACAAATTGTAACAACGTCCCCTGTAAATTATCCTGATGTTCTTACTACTGCTGGACATCCTATGCAAACTAGAGCGAAGTTAGGGATTATGAAACCTAGGCAATGGGCTTATGCTGGTGTAGTGACACCTCATACATCCGTACCAGCCAATATTGAACCACGAAACACGAAGATTGCTCTTATTTCCCCAAGTTGGAAGCTGGCTATGCAAGCTGAAATGGATGCACTCTGTCAAAATAACACATGGGATCTGGTTCCTATTCCTATCAATGTCAACTTGGTTGGTTGCTGCTGGATATTCAAAGTTAAACGCAATGGTTATATCATAGGAGCAAAGCTCGTTTAGTCGCTAAAGGGTTCCATCAACTCCAAGGCATTGATTTTCATGAAACATTTAGTCTCGTGGTTAAGAGCTCAGCTATACGTATGATTCTTAGTTTAGCTACGGCGAATGACTGGGTGATTCGTCAATTTGATGTAAATAAAGCATTTCTTAATGGTGTTCTGAATGAGGATGTGTATATGAAGCAGCCTGAGGGGTTTATTGATCCTAGTCGTCCTGATTATGTGTGTAAATTGCGCAAGGCATTGTGTGGACCGCGACAAGCTCTGTAAGCCTGGCTTGACATGTTGAAATCAACCTTGGTTCAATGGAGTTTGTCAAATTCTAAAGCTGATAACTCAATTTTTGTCTATCACCAAGGTACTGCTCTTGTTCTTGTTTTAATCTATGTTTATGATATTCTTGTCATAGGGAATAGTCAAAGTATGATCACACAAACTATCAAACGCTTAAGTGAAACCTTTGCTCTCAAAGATCTTGGCAATCTCCACTACTATCTAGGTGTTGAAGTTACAAGAGACACTAAGGGTATGTATCTTACACAAACTCAGTACATCATGGAACTACTTGATAGATATGGACTGAGTTCGACTTCTCCATGTTACCCATGCTGCTGTATGTAAAGCTCTGTTCTTAACTGAGGGTCCTCCTTTTTCGGAAGTCACTAAGTATCGAAGTGTGTTAGGAGCATTACAATATTTAACACATACTCGACCGGATATTGCGTATATTGTAAATAAATTGAGTCAATTTCAGCAGGCTCCTACTCTTAATCACTAAGTTGCTGTCCAAAGAGTTGTTCGATATCTTAAAGGCATGCCACAATGGGGCTAGTTTATCCACGAAAATCTGCACTCACTCTAGTGGCTTATAGCGATGCTAACTAAGCCTGTAGTTTGGATGATAGAAAGTCTATTGCTGGCCATGTACTGTTCTTAGGTGGATCTATTATTTCGTGGAGTTCAAAGAAGCAACAGGTTGTTGCTTGATCAAGTACGAAATCTGAGTATCGGTCCTTGGCGAATACTGCAGCTGATGTTACCTGGGTGGTGTCCTTGCTAGATGAATTGAACATCTCATTAACTCATGTTCCTACGGTTTCGTGTGATAATGTTAGTGCCATGTCATTGGCAGCTAATCCGGTTTTTCATTCTTGCACTAAACACGTCGAATTGGATGTTCATTTTTTCCGAGATAAGCTGTTAGTCAAGCAACTTGTAGTTTGATATATTTCGTCCACTGAACAACTAGCTGATGGTCTAACCAAGGCTCAGTGTGAAGCTCGGTTCATCGACACGCGAAACAAACTCGGCGTTGCTTCAGCACTGTCTTGTTTAAGGGGGGTATTGGAGAAGAAACTCAGAACGACGTCGTTTCATGATGAAGTTGTTGAATTGTATAAATGAAAAACGGTGTCATTTGCTCATGTGTAAAGTATCCGTTAGTTTTGTGATTTTCTGTTAGACCTGCTTTTCGTCTCTCCTTGCATGACGGGTGTAGTATTTATATTGGGTTTTTCTTTTGAATGAATTACGCTTTCCCAATTCTTGTTTTCATTTTGTATTTGAATCATTTTCACATTCCAAGTTTGATAGCCTTGTGTCTTAGTTTTCAAGTAATCTTTGAACACTATTTCCAATTTCTTTGAACTTTTTGTTTTTCCACTTTAATTTATACATGGATTTGATTTCAAATACCTAAAAATTTGTTTGAAAGAAGCTGCAAGCGATATTTTTTATTTCGGTTTTTTTTTTCTTGTTATTCAAATTAATGGTTATGTTGTTACTGTTTGTGAACTCGATTTTTTTTTCTTTTTTTTTTTTCAAGCTAAAGTTGAGTTATCAAACACATAGGATTAGATGGCTTGGTGAATTTTAGATTCCAGAACAGTGGGTCTGTTATAACCTAAAAATATCTCGAAAGACTTGAAAGAGGTTGGGACCCGGAAGGACAAGAGAGCCAATACCGACCCCCCGGAGTCGGCCAAATGGAGGCATCGACCCCTAGAGGGTCAGCCAAGCCTAATGCTTGCCCTACCAGGGGTCGGCCAACACCCTTGCCGACCCCCCATGGGTCGGCCAAAGTCATTGCCGACCCCCGGGGGTCGGCCAAAGTCATTGTCAACCCTCTAGCGGTCGGCCACACCTGCGCCGACCATCGAGGGTCGGCCAAAGCCCTTGCCGACCCAGAGGGGGTCAGCCACGCCTTTGTCGGCCCCCCGGGGGTCGGCCAAGTCCATTTTCGACTCCTTAGGGGTCTGCCTCGCCATCATCGACCCCTCGGGGGTCGACTTAATGGATGCCACAACCCTCCGAGGGTCGACCAAGTCCATTTACGACCACCCGAGGTCGGCCAAACAAGGCTGGCTCCTTAGGGGGTCGGCCAAGGAAGGCCAGGACCCCATCGGGATCTGCCCTTGCAGCTGGTTGGCGAAGGAAGGCCAGGACCCCATTGGGGTCGGCCCTTGCAGCCTTACCCTTCTCGGGTCTGGCAACGAGTAGGTCCATCCGAGTGGATGGGCTGTGGAGGTCAGGACTCTTCGAAGAGTCGACCGAGTCCAAGTAACGTTTGGAGGCGTTGCACCCCTTGGCGTCGCACGTTACATCGAGTAGGTCGGCCCCATTAAGTCAACCGTGGAGGTCAAGACTCTCTGAAGAGTCGACCGAGTCTAGAATCAAAACCTTTACACCTCTAAAGGGTAACGGCCAGGAGTTACGCCAGTATTCATATCGGCTTAATGGCGGACGTTTCTAACAGTCGACCGTTGTATCGCCATAAGTGAGCCTTAGCGGTTCCAAGGCCGGCTACTATAAAAGTCAAGTCATTTCTCCCTTTCAAGAGGCGATTCCTAAGCTAGGTACCCTTAAGCCATTCTTTGTGCTTTAACTATTTCTCCTTAATTATGTTTCTAACTTAGGCATCAGAGGCCCTATGGCTCACACCACATCGGTGTGCCCTAAATTTGCTTTTTTGCAGGCCCTTTCGTCCTTAGCTAAATAAATTTTTACTGTGGATATCCGTTGATAATTTTTCGGCATCAACAGTTGGCGCCGTCTGTGGGGACGAGAGTTTTCTACCTAAAACGATAAATTCCAATCCATTTTCCTGCAAAAATGTCGTATATTAAAAATGGCCACCACCACGGTGTCGACGACGAATCGGACGTTGAGCATGCTCTGAGGCGAATTGCCTCCAGAGAACAGAATGTTGTTCATGTCGAGAACCACCCGAATTCTGAAGGTGCGGTAGCTGTACAAGACCCGGAGCATGCTGATCAAAAGTTCAGTACTTTGGAAGAACGAGTGAAGGAATGGCGGAGAGTTTGAGCCGCCTGGTGGAGTTGCTCCGGCAACCACCTCCGGCTTAGGTAGCTGATGCTGGGAACCAACTGGCGGCGCAGGAGGCGGCGCAGCAACAGCCTGCCTAGAAAAAGGTTGTGGCAGAGAAAATAGCTCCATTGGTTTTAGACCCTGCCAAAGGGAAAGCCCCAGCCACGGAGGCGCCGAAAAAGGCACATTCTCGACACCGAAAACCGGCGAACGACTTCAACTGGGCGGTAATGACCGAAGGAAGGAACATTCGGTCCACTAAAGGATCGGAGCAAAAACAAGGAAGTCTCCTAGGACGTAGTCACAGTCCCCTAATAAACAAAGGGGAGGTAAAAGATCACCTCCACCACCGGAAGTTAGAGCTATCGTCGGAGGTCCAATTGGAGGGGGGCAATTGTCTGCAAATGAGTGTTATCACACGACCCTCCAGGTGATGGAAGGAGTCATAGAAGCAAAACCTATCGAAGTGGAGTGAAGTCAAGGTAAGGTTGTCTAGAAGACAGCACTTGTTGAGGGTCAGTCCTCTAGGATGGACCTCGACCCCACCTCAAGAAGGGTTGAGCGAGGCAGAGGAGAACCTGCTGAAAAATTGGAAACTATACCCTTGCTAAGTGCACGCAAATTGTCAGCATCGGGACCGGCCTAAGTCTGGAGCAACGTACAAGACTTATAGAATTCCTATGAAGGAATGCAGATGTGTTTGCCTGGTCTGTTGATGACATGCCGGGGGTAGATCCAAATGTCATAGTGCACCGGCTTAATGTCGAGCGAGATTACAAACCAGTATGCCAAAAGCATAGGGCGTTCAATCATGAGCGCGAGGTCATTGTAGAACAAGTAGATGACCTGCTAAAAACAAAGTTCATTCAGGAGGTACATTACCCCGAATGGCTGTCCAATGTTGTCTCAGTAAAAAAGCCAAATGAAAAGTGGAGGACATGCATTGACTTTAACGATCTCAACAAGGCATGTCCTAAAGACAGCTTCCCATTGCCTCGCATAGACCAACTAGTGGATGCGACAGCGGGGCACGAGCTGTTGACTTTCATGGACACCTATTCCGGGTACAACCAAATAAGGATGCATCTTGACGACCAAGAGAAGACGTTTTTCATTACTAGTCAGGGCTTATATTGTTACAATGTAATGCCTTTTAACCTAAAGAATGCGGGCGCAACCTATCAAAGATTGGTGAACAAAATGTGCAATGGTACATGATGAAGCTTAATCCAAGCAAGTATGCCTTTGGTGTCCGTTCAGGAAAATTCCTCAGATTTCTTGTCCATCAGAGAGGAATTAAAGCGAACCTAGAAAAGATCCAGGCTGTGCTTGAGTTAGAACCGCCTCAGATGCTGAAACAACTACAGAGCCTGAATGGGAAGGTAGCCGCCCTAAGCCGCTTCATAATTCGAGCTACAGATAAGTGCCTCCTTCTCTTTAAAATTTTAAAGAATAAGGGAAAGTTCGAATAAGCCCCGGAATGTGGGAAATCCCTGAACGAACTTAAGGCCTACTTGGGCGCTGCACCCCTCCTGTCCAAGCCAGTCCCAAGACAGAACCTTTTCCTCTACTTGGCCACGTCAGAGAGGGTGGTAAGCTCCATCTTGATACAAGAAAGTGACGGGTGCCAATGACCCTTGTACTATACCAGTAAGGCAATGGTGGATGCGGAAACCAGTTATCCAGAAGTTGAAAAACAGGCCTTGGCACTAGTAACGTCGGCTAGGCGATTACGTCCTTATTTCCAAGCCCACCGAATAGTGGTGCTGACCAACTTCCCTTTATTCCAAGTCCTCCAAAAATCGGACGTTGCTGGGAGGTTGATGAAATGGGCAGTGGAACTTAGTGAGTATGACATACACTACCAAGCCAGACCCTCTGTGATGGGACAGGCGGTAGTCGACTTTATTGTAGAACTTACCCCACCGCTGGAAGGGTCGTAAGAAATCCGAGTCCTTGAGGACTCAAGGGTGTGGACGCTTCATTTCAATGGGTCCTCCAACAACAAAGGTTGTGGATCTAGTTTGCTGTTGCAGTCGCCTAAAGTGGATCGACTTGAGTATGCCCTCCGGTTCAACTTTCAAGCATCCAATAACGAGGCCAAGTATGAAGCATTAATCGCTGGATTGCAGATAGCCATGGTTATAGGCACAAAAAGGCTCGCCATCATAAGTGACTCTCAGTTGATCGTTAGTCAATCTATGAGGGTGTACCAAATGAAGGAAAAGCGAATGATGGCATACCTAGAAAAGGTCAAGCATTTGCCATCTTTGTTTAAAGAGGTACAAATCCAACAGGTACCTAGGTCCCACAATGCTAACGCAGATGCTTTAGCCAAATTGGCAGCTGCTTACGAAATGGAGGTAGCTAGGACCCTGCCCGTAGAAATTTTAGAGAGGCCGAGTATTACCACCGAGCTGCTACACGAGATTAGCGAAGCAGCACCAATTTCACCTATGACATGGATGACCCATTTCCTTGAATACTTAAAGGAGGGGAAGTTGCCGGACGACAAGAAGGACGCCCGACGGCTTAAATTCAAAGCTTCCAAGTACGTGGTCAAGGGGGTAAATTGTATAGGAGGGGGTACTCTTTACCTCTCCTCAAGTGCTTAGACCCTAGCGAGGCCACCTATGCAATACAGGAGGTGCATGAAGGCGTCTACGACAATCATGAAGGGAAAAAGTCCCTAGCCAAGAAGTTAGTCAGGCAAGGTTATTTTTGGCCAACCATGGCCGAAGATTCCAAAAAATATACTCGAGCCTGTGACAAGTGTCAAAGGTTCGCTACCATCCAAAGACAGCCGCCCGAGGTCCAATCTAGCATGATGGGACCATGGTCGTTTACACAATGGGGGGTAGACCTTATATGACCCCAACCAGTTGGGCGAGGGCAAGTTAAATTGGCAGTGGTTGTGGTGGATTACTTCACTAAGTAGGCTGAGGCTGAGGCTCTGGCGACTATCACCGAGAAGAAGGTGACGGAGTTCATCTTGAGGTGCATAGTGTGCTGGTTTGGGATACCCTAAACCCTCGTCACACACAATGGGAAGCAGTTTGACAACCAAGCTTTCCGACAATTGTACTATGAGTTGGGGATTCAAAATAACTTTTCATCTCCAGCTCACCCACAAGCCAATGGGCAGGTGGAGGCGGTAAACCAGATCATCAAGAAAAATCTAAACACCAAGCTCGAAAGCTTGAAGGGGTATTGGGCGGAAGAACTCCCACAAGTGCTGAGGGCCTACCGTACTACACCCAGGACATCAACAAGCGAAACCCCCTACTCGCTAGCCTTTGGCGAGGAAGCAGTGATTCCGGTCGAGATAGGACTTTCATCCCCGCGCGTAGAGTCTTTTGACCTAACTCAAAATGACCAACAGCTGCGGATGGGTCTGAATCTCCTGGAAGAAAGAAGGGATGCAACCCACATAAGGGTGGCACGGTACAAAGGCCGAATTGCCAAGTACTACAACTCCCGAGTCAAGGCAAAACGCTTCCAAATTGGCAACTTGGTACTGAGAAGGGTGATGCCAAACACCAAGGAACTCAACAGTGGAGTCCTGGGGCCAAATTGGGAAGGACCGTAAAAGGTCACTAAGGTGGCGCGCCCAGGCACTTACTATCTTGAGAACATGGACGGGAGTAAAATCCTCCATCTTTGGAACGCCGAACACTTGAAAAAGTGCTTTCAATAGATTGTAATTCAAGTTGTTGATGAATAAAAAATTTCTATTTTCTTATTATGTCCATATTAATTTAAGTATATTGATCTAATTTTCATAAACTTAAATTAGGGGTATATGAGATAGAAAAGAAAGAAGGAGCAAGAAAAGTTCATCATTTCATTCAAATAAAAGTTCCTGAGTTAAAACTTAGGCGAAAAAGTAAAGACTGCAAGATAAAGTGCTACAAGGTAAAAAGTACTACAAGGTAAAAAGACTGCAAGGTAAAAGTCAACAGAGCCCTCTAGAGCTGCGCCTGCTGGAAGATGGTCGAACAGGTCCGACTTGGGCAGGTGCTGTCCTAGCTGGAAGAGCCTGACTTCTGTCGGGCACACCCTGAAAGATGCGAGAATCGTAGTAGGCAGTCTGGGCTGCATCACTAGGAAGTCTAGACTCGAAGGCTGGCAAGGAAGAGTCGGCACCTCTCTCCGCGGTGCTGGAACAAAGTGATCGAAAGAGAGGAAGAAGGTTGCCATAGCTAAGCCCCTCTTGGATTTGGTCTAGTGCCCAGCCAATGACAGCCTCGTCATCATTGTTTGCTAGAATCACAAATGCAGGAGAACCTTTCACAATGTTAGCCAAGTATGCAGCATTCTTGAGCTTCCTTTTAGTAGAAGCCAACTCTCGTCGAAGGCGTGCGAGCATAGCCAAGTCATCTTGACGTGTGCGATCAGCTAAATTCCAGGCTATTTTAGCAGAGGTACGTGAGGCGGCTAAGGCAGCCTCGGCGACTCGCTGAGCTTCCCGAGCCTATCCACTTCCCACTTGAGCTTGTCAGTATTGGTACACAAGGAAGAACGGGTGTAACGCAAGTCCTCCGAGAGATGACGAGAAGCTGAAGAAAAGTGCAGGAATGCCTGCAAAGCAAAAACCAAAAGTACAAGTTAGTATACGTACTCAAAATCAAAGTATAGCTGGAAAAAGAGGAGTCGGTATACCTCGTGCATTAGATGAGCCCCATTTTCCAGGACCTGGGAGGCATCTCCTAGGAGAAAAGTAGCTGTGGAAGACCCCACTTCATTCCACAAGTTGGAAGCCAGAGTCTTTTCCTCCTACGAGTCCAAGGTAGGACAGTGTGGTCCTGACAGAAGGTAGGACTCGAATCTAGGGGAAGGCCGTATATTGGCATTCGAAGCCTGCATGAGTCGACCCGAGCCGGGGAAGGAATGTGATCAAAACTAAGGCTGGGACCGTCGAACTCTGGGTCCAACCCCACTTCCAAGTCTTCTGGAATTTCGGGGAAAGAAAGGTCTTCGTCATCACAAGGAGGGAGAGAGCAGCCTTCTGAAGTAAGGTCCACCGTATCATCGATGGGAGGTCTGGCAGGGGGGCGAGACGTTTGACGCGTCACTGCGTCGAAGGCACGCCTCAACGAAGGCTCGTATTCCATGGTCACTAAACATGGTAAAAGGGTGTCAACTCATACTTCCAATATTCGAAGCATGCAAAGTTAGAGGAAAAAGTAAGTTCATACATGGAGCAGACCCCTCCTGCGGGACGGCGGACTGAGAGTTAGAATCGATTGGCATAGCTAGAGATGGAAGGTGGTGATTACCTTGCCAGCGAGTTTGTTGTCTAACCGTTAGCGTGAAGTCAGAAAAATGAGAGTACGTACCGAAAAAGTAAGGCGTGACGGATGCTTTCCAAAAGTCCAAAAGGAAAACGAGTCTCCACGACGCTTTGAAAAAATCGAAAATACTAGCCCAATGAGAGGCAATTTTCTACCAAAGTTGGGTAAAAAGAAGGGTGTAGTTTTGGCAGGGAACTTTTATGGAAAAGTTAGGTCATGGGAAATCTCAAAAGAATAAATATTTTCCTGAAAAAAAGAAGTGATTTTTCATTGAATAAGAATATTATCTTTGAAAAGATATTCTTAGAAATAAGAATATGACCATTTTAATATAATTATTTAGAATGAATATTTTCCATAAACCTCAAAACTTTATTTGTTGGAATATTATTTAGGAA
>JBBMEG010068692.1:0-13462 GCA_037832605.1 Cyclanthera cordifolia
CCCCCCCCTCCCCCCCCTCCCCCCCCCCCCCCCCCCCCCCCCCCCCCCCCCCCCCCCCCCCCCCCCCCCCCCCCCCCGACCCTCTTTAGTTGACCCTAGGGAGGTCAAAGACTCTTTAGCCTAGGGGGCATGACCTACTTTGGCCGACCCTTGGGGAGTCAAGGCCGCCATGAACGACACCCAAGGTGTCCTGACTTGCTTTGGCAGACCCCTGGGGGTCAAAGCTGCCATGGACAATGCCTAGGGGACGGTGGTGGGTTTGGCCTTGTCCAGGTATTTCGGGATATGTTTTGCCTTTAAAAATTATAGTTAAAAGCTATCATTATAATTAAAATAAATAACATTAAACTGCAAACAATATTTTCAAGAAACAACTATTTTATTCCAACGAATAGTGAAATTAATGATTTAATCTAAAAAAATAAGTAATATACATATATAGATATATATAATAATTACGATAAAACATTAATATAATATAAACTATCTCATTTATTAAGCATCAATCGCTAAATAAGGTTTTTACATCAGCTCTTTCAAAAAACAAATTCCTAAGTAAATAATTCATACCTCTAAATTAGTCCACCTCTCTAGTTTTCTCTCCTCCATTCTCGCCTTCTCCCTTCTTCTCTAATCAACTCCAAAAAATCTAATCATAAATTTTAACTTCTGGCTATAATAGCAATTCATATAAATCTGTACTTTTTGTTGATGTAGAAAAATGGCCAATGGAAATCCACAGTAATATTTGTTTAACTAAAGACAAAAAGGCGTGCAAAAAAGCAAAAATTAAGACACACAAATGTGGTGTGAGCCATAGGGTCTCTGATGCCTAAGTTAGTAAGAGATTTTAGGAGGATAATTTAGAACTTAGAATGGCTCAAGAATACTTAGCTTGATTAGCTTAGGATACGTCCTCTCGAATGGAGAATGAAATGACTCTTATAGCAGTCGGTTTCGTAACTGCTGCAGCTCACATATGGGCGGTATAATGGTCGGCTGTTAGAAACGTCCGTCATTAAGCCGGGTATGAATACCAGCGTAACTCCTGACCGTTACCCTTTGGAGGTGTAGCGGTCTTGACTATGGAGTTACTTGGACTCGGTCGACTCTTCTGAGAGTCCTGACCTCCACGACCAACCCACTCGAGCTGACCTACTCGTTGTAACGGGGGATGCCACTGGGTGCAGCGCCTCCATACGTTACTTGGACTCGATCGACTCTTCAGAGAGTCCTGACCTCCACGACCAACCCACTCGGGCTGACCTACTCGTTGTAATGAGGGACGCCACTGGGTGCAGGGTCTCCACACGTTACTTGGACTCGGTCGACTCTTCGGAGAATTATGACCTCCACGACTTTCCCCCTAAGGGGTGTCCGCTTTCTTTTTCCGGACCGAGAAAGGTGAGACTGCAAGGGCCGACCCCCGGGGGTTGAGGCCTTCTAAGGCCGACCCTCAGGGAGTCAGACTTGCTTGGTCGACCCCCGGGAGATCGACAATTGACGTGACCGACCCTCGGGGGGGTCGACAATGACATGACCGACCCCCAGACTTAGCCGACTCCCTGGGGGTCAAGACCTCCATTTGGCTGACCCCCAAGGGTCGGCGTTGGCTTGGATGGCCTCCGGGTGGGTCTCAACCTCTTCCGAGTCTTTCGGAATATTTTTGGCTTACAACACTTTTAATTAAAATTTCCTTTTCATATTCCTATACACATTGAATGTTTAAACATGGTTTCTCTTGTTGGTTTCTCTTCCTTCATTTTAACGTACGTTGCTTAATTAATTTAAATAATACACTTTATACATTTTCTTAATTAATTTAAATAATACAGTTTAGACATTTGCCTAACACACACATTTCATTTTAAGCTACGTTGCGTTGGGAGTTCATTTTTCTTAATTTCTTAATTACTGTTCTATGTAAGAAAAAAAAAAGAAAAAAAATGAGAGTTATTGATTTTGTTGGAAAAACCTTCCCGGATAACCGCAAGAATAAGCAGAAAATAATCGAGAAAATTAAAAAGAAAAACAAAATAAAACACAAAAATTTACGTGGAAAAACTCCAAAACTGGAGAAAAAACACGGAAAGAAAGAACTTCCATTATGCGAAAAATTGTTAGAATCACACAGAATTCTCTCCTCGATCCCAACTACATAAACAATCTCTTCAAAGCTTATATTACTTACTTTGCCCCACTCTGTCACTAGAGAATACAAGAGGAATTTCACTAAAGTTAGCACATTAAGCTTAAAGTGCGTCTAACTAGGATGCCTTGTATCTAAGACTTAATGCTCCTTTTATACTGATTGGAGTACACCACTTCCTTTTAGCTTCCTTTTAGCTTTTCGTTGTGAGGATATCTTCTTCTAATATTTTGCCAAAACTCAACAGATTTATCTATAAGAACCACTTATTTAAAAATTAATTTTATACTAATTTTCTCGATAGCTAACTTTAATGTATTATGTAACAAAGGTAGAAAAAATTTACAAAATGGACTTAGTGCCACATAAATATGTTTTATAATATTTTTGTCTATAAAATAGAATATTTTTTGCTATCAATTAGTGTCACATAAATAAAATGTAGAGTTTCCTTGCATATCTGTGTATGTGATAGAAACACCTTCAAGCATATTTTGTCACATACTATGTTACAATTATTATAAAAAAAATTAGTATAAATATTAACTTTTAAATAAGTAGCGATATTATAGATTGAACCAATTACTCGTTTCATAATAAAGAGGGTGTGGGTTGGAATACCATCTCCAAGTTGATTTGTTTGTGTTTAATTAAATATTTGGCTTAGACAGTATATCAAAACTACATTAAACGAATGATAAAGGAGAATTTGAAAGTGTATAGATTGAATTGTATTGGAAGGTAGTAACCATTTTAGACATTGGGGTTTGAATAATTGTATTGAGAGAGCTGGGAGAGACTAAGAAAGGAGAGACGCGTTTTCTTTGGCCACTTAGTTGAGAGAGAGAGAGAGATTTCCCTTTCCTCGATCTTCAAAAACAAAAGTGTCAACTTCAAAAAAAAAAAAAAAAAAACTACTTTAAACCAATAATTATCGATTCATTAAATCATATATAATATTGCCTCCAAATTTCTAAGTTGAGAAATCTAATGTGATTTCTCTCCAATTCAAAATAAAATTAGCATATAAAATGAGATGAATAAAACAAATAAATAAAAAGATGGGGAAGAGAGAACGACACACCCATTTAAAGTGCTTCGGGAACTAGCTCTACATCTATTATTCAAATTGCAGAAATGATTTTCATTGAAAATGATCAAAACTTCAAAGAGACACAAAAAATGGACATCTAACTTTTTCTTTCAAAGAATAAAAAACCTTAATATCATGAGCTTTTATGGTGCTCTACAAAATTTCACGCTCCTAATTTTTAGGAAAAATCTAACCAAACTTTACCCCAACATAAATACAATTTAAACTATGATAAAAAGTGAAATGTGATTCACAATTAATCAATTTCCCACTTGAATAACATATTTTTAATGACAACAAATACATTTCATTCAGAACTTCAGATTGACTTGGATCTAAACTTGTCCAAGTAGAGCAACTAAATATCATAACTCCAGATAAACCTAGATTAGAACTTTGCTCAACACGAGAAAATCAAAACGGTCTTTAAAACCTCATAATTATTAAAACATCACTAGAGCGATAAACTAAATCCACCAACGACAACCAAATTAGTGCTAACTACAATGTCTCTGAAACAATGAATTCACAATAAACAAGATGTCAAAACAAAATGTTGCTAAATAACATGGAACTTAACCAAATGAGAGAAATCTTCTCTAATAGACATAAGCAGCACAAACTGAGTCAATATAACCAATGCAAATTGACTATTCAGAAACTATACATTCTTTATAAAAAAAGAACCTTATAGACTGAGCTTTTAACAAACATGAATACTCAAATGCTATCATAATATGTCAAATTCAAATTCCATGCAGAACCAAACTTAAAAATGTGCATATAGAGTGACAAGCAATCATAGTGTACACAATGTTCCCAAATACAACAAATCTCTTCTATATCAAACATGAAAGATTCCAAATGCTTTTAAAATTGCCACAATGACTGCATGCAATAAAACTTCTCAAATGAGGTTTAATGCAAGAACAAAGAAAGTACATTTATCCCCTCTTCTTGTATGTAACCATAAGTAAACAAATTTGCATCAAAACGAGTATACACAATACCCTCTACGTTGGACTTAATCACAAACAACCATTGCAGTCAATAAGCTCACAAATAACAACTTTCTAGTATCCAAAATTTTTAAATTGACCCTTACAAGAACAATTCTTGGCAAATTGAACCGTGTAATTCTTCTTCTAAATTTGCATCTCCAGTTCCCTAGATCTCGAAGAGTTAATGACTATTTTTAGGGATAACAAATCTCTACTATACTTAATGACTGCCTTAAGTTGTTTGTAATTTTTGGATAACAAATTTAGAAGAATCACTTCTTCCCATAATTGGCTAAATTGCTACAAATTTTGTTGAAGTCAACCAAAATGACCCTAATCTCAAATTTTCAAATATGAAAGTCGGGTTGACAATCAAATTTACCAAATTCAAATTTTGTAGACATCTTAACCATAATTTATCAAATTCAAGGAATTAAAACCAATTGAATATACATGAGCTCCAAATTTAGCTACAATAGTAATATCAACTTCAACCAATCACATAAATATACTCAAAGTTACAAAGCAAAATCATAAAATTATACAATCTCAAATTTCAGTCAATATCTCATATTTCGAATCAAAATTCCAAATCAAATATCATAGTTACCAAAATTGCACTGAAATATCTCAACCACAAATTAGCTGATGAAACAATTTCAATTGAAAATCCACTCAAAATCTCGTTGAAATCATATAAAAATTTCAAATCTAAGTTTTCATGTAGAGCCACAGATTGACTCTAATTAATTTGAAAATCGATTTCAAATAGGTTAAATTGTGTTTACCTTAAGGCAAAGTTTGGGTACAATTGTCATCCTTATTAATTGATATAAGAGTTATGCCCTAAACATAACTATGCAGGTAGAACGTCCCGATGTAGAACTAAGATGTTTGGAGCCCAGAGATGACTAGCGGTATACTCTCGGGAGAAGATGAGTTGGTCAGATATATAAAGTCGTTGCAGAAAATTAGGTATATAGAACTAGTGGGTACTCTCAGGAGAAGAGGAGTTGCTTTGAGTATCAATTAGACAAATTGACTATATGATGATATGCTCGGTTGGAACTTTGTTCGAGGAGAGAATTGTTGGGATGCAATCAAAGTATCCTACGACATTGGTTAGAAGAGATAAATATTATGAGTATATAAGTGATGACAACCATCTCCATTGATATGAGGTTTTTTTGAGTGAAACCAAAGACAAAGCCATGAGCGTGTATGCTCAAAGTAATCAATGTGGAGATTATGACAGGATTGTCATCCTTATCAAGTAAATATATTAAGAAATAAAAAAATAAAATTAGTAAACAAACCAAATCACTAAACCATTAATAATATGATAAATAAAACTTACAAGTTTATATTTTGATGTGCTCGTGCTGAAAATAATTATTTGAAAGTATATTTTAACGTAATAGCCATAGACTACTGATGCAATTTGGTGAAAGACGCTACATATAAAATTCACATATTCTTAGTACATGAGAATTGAACATATAAAAATATTTACGTAAGAATTCGATTAGACTTTACCTTCATCAACTTCCATTGCAATTTTGTAGCCCTAACCTTATGCTTCGATTGCCACATTCAAAATCATTTAATGGAGAAAGTTGAACCATTAGTTGATAATAAAGCAAATTAAACAATTAAAATGAAAAAAAGCAAGTTAGAATTTCACACACACTTACATATTTAGGACATATGTTTACTTATCATCAATCAACTTAATTTCTTTATGAGTTTAAGACGTCGACCCATTTTGTGTCGAAATTAGGATGATCAAAATTTAGTGATGTCCACGCAATTGGATGAAGACATTAAATTTTTATATAAACGTAATACATATGTATATAAACAAAACAATAATTATTTTTCACATACTCGATATTATAAGGAAATAACACATGCTAATTTTTATTGGTAAGCTCATCTAACTTGTTGAATACAAATTTGACTCGCATTTTGTTATTAGCCATCAATGCAAAATAACTCCCATGTAGTAGATGATACTTACCTAGTATTTCTTTCTCATAGTTCCTTCGTATATATCTAAAACATATTTAGGAAACGTTATAACCTGTCAAATTAGTAACCTATAATTATTGGAAGATTTGGGTTATTTACATTATGTATGCCAATATAGACGTATAATGAATTTCATCAATCTCGCAATACAGCAAGACACCTTCTCAAACCATGAAACAAGAAGTGTATACTCCAAACATGCTTTCGGGAAGGTCAATTTTGACATTGACATTTGAACCCATAAACCAATTTAGCATGTGCATATATAGATTTTAGCGTAGTTGGGAGCTTCTTTCACTATAGATGAGATAGTGTATTGGACACAACATTCTTCGATTGACTACTTGGAGAGAGCCACAAAAATAGACAATTTGTATTATTAGTAAAATCATTAATAAATAACTAATTTATAAACTTGCAAACCATAAGTATACATTCTTCTGATTGTCTTTATAATGAATGCACGGGGCCAGGATCGAATATGTTTATTGCTTAGTTAAGGTATTCACAATCCTCGCTCAAATAAATGGATAGGTTCACCGCCTCATTACTTTGAATGATCAAATTAACCGTGATCATTATATTGAATTTTTCAAGGGGAAAACCATGTATCCTATCCATTGAGTCACTCGATTCATATATTGAACCAATAACAACAATGTTATCTACACGTTCAATGGAAAGTTGACATAACACACCATCGAAAAAAAAGTAAATAATTAATTAATCAAATATATGATAAAATTACTTTATATATATAACGTATCTCTCCTAAACCTAGTACAACAGGCTGTTGATGGGTGGTTGTACAATAATGGCCTCTTGATGGATCTCATTTTCCTCATGAATAGGTTCTACTTGATGAATTGAGATATTTATTTCAACACAAGGAGAGCCACAAACTTCCATCTCTTGTACACGAACTTCCATCTCTAGTTCACCAACTTTCTTTTCAAGTAAGATGGTGGTTAGCCTAGGTTAGTCTTCAGACCGGCCAACTTAAAGTAGCTTAAGGGAGGAATAAATTAACTCAACCTCCTTACACACCCCGATGTTCTGGCATATCTCAATGCTTTGATTAAAACATCTTAACCTACATTGACGTTTTTCAACTGATTCTACAAAAAAAAAATTAAGATAAGAATATAGAGTTTTGAAAATAAAACACGTTGAAACAAAATGAATACTCACTTATAATGACCGTTTTAATTGTATCTTGGTCAATGAACTCATTATTCTTTCTCGTTCGTGCTTCTTGTCATAAGCGTGCACGATGAGGAATACGAGCTGGCATTTAGTTTCTACAATTAAAATTTAGTACACAAATGAGTTACTAATAAAGAGTTCATTAATTAAAATAATATTCATGTAATTACCCCTACTTACTAGGTCGTTTGCAAGTTGTGCATATTTCTTTCTAGTAAAGTGATAGAGATATTTCAGAAAAATCCGTCTCTCTGTGTGCTATTTACTTTTTATTGTTTAACATGTAAGATTAAGTAAGTTATGTTCTCTTCACCAAACTTTATAAAAAAATAATGAATAGTTACCTCAAATTCTTCAATCATTCTAACTTGCACAAAATAAGCTCATTACTCTTAAGTGATGAAAGGGTAAATAGAGGGGGGAGTAGCTAATATTTCCAACTGACCAGATTTCATATATGACTTGATGTATGTATTTGAATGTCCTAAATGCTCTAGACATAGACTTCATAACTATGTGTTTGATATAAGATCTAGCCCAACCGACATCTGCTTGCCAATATAAAGAATATATCATATTAGTTCATAAGTACTATGCATATAAAAGTATACTACGCATATGAAATGTTTACCGCTATAAAATCTCAGACCTTCTCTTTAGTTTGTAGTGACATCTTTTCAAACATTGTATGTTAAAGGTATTTGTGATCTAACACAAACTTCAATTAGACTAGTTAATTTCGTTGCACCGTTGCCTATCTTCTGATCATTTTCATTGTATTAGACTATGCGATGTTATCCAGTCATACCGTCACATGTTACTTCCAACATGATTGTCATGCCTCTAGTAAACCTGCTCTGAGGCGTAGGTACGAATAGGGAAACGACATTATGATTACTCTTTGACCTAGGGATGCCATCAATTTACGCCACAAAGAATATATGTTAGAAATACATAAAAATGTAATAATACAATACAACTAAACATAGACTATTACTTTTCTTTAATATTCATTTTCTTCTTTTTTTTTTTTTTTCATCATAGAAGTTTAATTACAATTTCCCTTTTGGTATAAAAGGAGAGAAAGAAATGTTTATAGCTTGATACCATTTGGGTTTTTTTTTATGTTTATGCACTAATAATTCACAAATACTTTTTCATAATGTAGTTGCTTTGAACCTTAACAAACTTACAAAATTAAACAATCTTGGAGAGATAAATGGCTGAAGAGAGAGAGAAACAAGTGAAATATTATCCTAACAAATTAAAGAAAATGCCTCCCATAGCATAAATAATTTATAATTAAGCATGGTCCACAACAAAACACTTAGTACACACAGTGAAAACAAAATCCTGAAGTATTTTTATATTATTGTTCCAACATTATCCTACTCCAATTCGCTATGCTTTTGCAATCAGATTTTTTCAGAATAATACTAAATGAAGTCAGATGTGCAAGTATACCCTGTCTTAATAATTGTAGTCACGTTTTATCTTTTTTAACATATCATTCTTCCTCAGGGATTTGATTTATGTTCACTTGTAAATCAATATGCAAGAATTGTGTGGGGAAAATGATCTCATACTAATATGAAATCGTAAATGCTAAGTAAACAAAAATGATCAACAAAAAAAAAGAATAATAAACAACGAACAACATAGAATCACTTGATTGGAAAGGTCAGCTAGTTAGGTTATGAAATCAGATTGCTACAACATTGAATGTAGTAGTAAGAAGAGAATAACTGCTAACTTTAACAACTACCTCTCTCGAGTCACAATATTCATGATACATTCAAGTTAATCAACACTAGTTAGAAGGTCATCTCTAACTCTTCATCAAATAGTAAGAGAAATATTGTTAACCTAGTGTATGCAATGCAAATATTATCATGTAATCATTCTAACGAAATAATTACAAAATAAGATTACAAATGGTTTGTAAGATGAAATACAATCAAATATGCTACAACAATGCATGATAATTCAACATCTTTCGATTCAATGCTATCACAATCTGAAATCACATAAACCTAATCCTACCGGTAAAGATTTAGTTCCTCATCATTATAGAAATGATTGATTCAACAATAACAATATAATTAATGATCGAAACAAAAAATCGTAAATAGAAAAATTAGTCGAAATCAAACTTCTACCACAACTTGCGATCGCGATTTCAAAATTAGTAAAACAACTTGATACTATACTCGAATTCAAAATCAAACAACTCAACTCAGAATCAAAAGAAACTTCGACTTAACAAACAGAACACAACAATCTTTAAAGTAAATGCGTTACAAATAAAATCACAATCGAAAGTAATCAAAATTCTACAATGACAACAACAAAAAATAAAGAAAGAATTAGAGAGAAAAATCTTGGATAGAAGAGTGCAATAAAGCTTGAACCCATAAAAACATGACGTCAGAAAATTTCAAAGAAAAGTTGAATGAAATTTTGTAAGGTGAAAAGTTTTAGTCTGAGGTAGATATGTTTAAAAAAACACAAAAAATATGATAGACATTTACGATGCCACTCACATAAGAAGTTTATTCAATGATGCAGGTCAAAGCCATATAAAATGACGAGCAATATAAGCGATAGACATATAAGAAGTCGGTTTTTTAAAATGATAAACACTTCAAATTTGAACCATTTAAGATATCGGGCAATGCTCGTCACCTTTTCTTGCGCGACATCTTAGCAACCCATTATTTTAAATGCAAGTTGTCAAATTTTTGTGTTTTTTAAAATTTCTAATCTCGTCATTATTGTTTCGTGTTTTTTAATATGACTTGTTTAACTTGTCATTTTTTTCATCTAATTATAGTAGTGATTGCTGAATAAGTCCAACAACAAGTCAATTGAGTTTGAATATCCATTGGTTTCAAAAAAAGGTAATGTTGTAGTTCGGGAGAAGTTATCAAGTCTCATTTTGTTGAAGAGCATCAAACTCTTCATTCATCGCAGGCTTCCGATGAGGACTAGTTGTTATATATGTAAGTTTTCCAGGTTCTATAATGTTTCAATCCATCTTGATTAGTGGTTGCCATTCATTAAGAGAAGGTGTAAACGGGTTAAAATGGTAAATAGAGGATCTTTGAGTTATGGGGTGATGAAGGTGAATGTTCATACAATATATTTACTTATTTAAACATTAGATTGGAAAAGAAAAAAAAACTTACAAAGTTGGCGTCTTTGAATCGATTAGCAGTTCAGTTGTATCTTGGTCAATAAGCTTCCTCAATCCTGGCCGAAATCTAAAAAGTCTTTCGAGTTATGTCTCGAACAAAGACTGATAGCTAAGTTAGAGGGTACTGTGAAGCTCGATATAAAATTTATTGAGAGAAACTTTTCGCTAGAAGTTTACTTCACCAATAAGTTGTGAAAATGTGTAAGTTTGAGGGTCACCTGATGGGTCTATTTATAGGATCCAAAGTTTAACTTTTTAAAAATGTGATAATATTTTTTTTCAATATCTCACATTTATATAAAATATTTTTTACATTATTTAAATTATATTTAAAAATATGAAATTTATTTAAATAAATTAAAAAAATTTATATGGATTAAATATTTAAATATTTATCGTGTTTGTTTATTCCTCGTAAAATTTCTCTCCTCTTTATGTTTTATTTTCGGGTTATGTTCGAATCTAGAATTTTTAGTTTGCGGGTTTTTGCTCAAATTCGCATTTGTGCATTCTCTTTGAATTTTCAAATGATTAATTATTTTGAGTTGTAAAGGGATTCTAGGTTTTTTAAGCGATTGATCTAAGAGACGAAAATGTCTCAGGATTTGTCTTTGGATCAAGACGTAGATTCATAGAGATTGATCCATTCATAGAGATTGATCCAACGAGTCCATATAGACGGTATAAAGAAATTTTAGAAAAAGGGGCATTCAAAAAAAATTACTTCAATCTCTTTTGGAAAATAAATTATTTCTTAATATTTATCTCATAAATATTATTATTATTATGTATTAATAATACTCTGATCTTATGTATCTCATACATTTTATAAAATTTTCAGCTAGATTAAACCCTTCTTAATTATTATCTTCTATAGAATCAATCTATATTGTTCTTGTAAGCTAGTATTAAGACCTAATAGACCTACAAGTTGTAAGTGTTACGATGGTGACTGCCAACGTTGTTCAATTTTACAAAGCTAGAGGTTTTTCTAAGATCCTTGCAAAATTAAAACTCACAAATATGACAAACTTAAAATTAAGCTCAACCAAAGAAGTTAAGTTAGAATGGTGAAAAAACTCTTAGATTAAACTTATAATCTATAATGGTCACTCTTAGATTATAAGACTAAGATAGCTCACTCCAGAATTAGCTTGATCAAGACTAATCCAATGAATTGATTTAACTTCAAATCTAAATCAAGATTAGAAAGAAAAGACAATGCAAAATGGGGTTGAAACCACAAGTTTTGATATTCCAAATTCTCTTTCTTCTTTTTTTTTTTTTACAAAATAACAATCATACTCATACTAATTGAACAATCATCATTAAAGGACACAAATCTTCACAAGTGACCTAATTCACCCCTATCTCTTTAAATTTAATATGAATGAATCTTCACAAGTGACCTAAAGATACATGAATTTACATTGGTACATAATTCATGAATGATGTGAATGAATGTGGGCTTCATGATTCATTATGTCTTTTGAATGAAAATGAAGTGGATTCTCAATTTGAAATTAGGTTGCAACTTTTAAAAATGTGTAGACATTTTTACTTGATATGTATCGCATTCCTTCTTCCTCTATGTCATCTTTCAACTATATTACGTTTTTCATGCCATAAACATTTTATTCTCTTCTTGGCTTGTTGTGCTAATGTTATAAACATTTTATTCTCTTCTTGTCTTTTCTTTTGCTTTGCCAAGTTTTTGATGATGTAATGTATACGTATCATGAATATTTTTTCCATTGTTTCTTGGAATAGCTTCTTCGTGTGAATAAATAAATTGGTAGTTGAATTCGTATCATCTTTTCTTTCTTTAAAAGGATTTATCATTAAATCAAGATCTCTATTGCCTGATTTTAACACTTTCTCCTTGTTGTCATAGATGAACTTCGAAGCAAATTTTTGGAGTATTTTATCACAATAAGCGATTTGACATTGTGTTTGTTGTCGTTGTTGACTTTAGGAGTCTTTGGTTTCAAGATGTTGTGTAAGTTCTTTTGCATTTTTGTAAGAACTCAAAGAAATACTAAAGAAACATGCTTTGAGCTCACCCACTAGATAATGAGTTCCTTGATATACAAGATTAAAAAAAAAATCTCTGAAAACAAAATAGATTTAACCTTAATTGCTCTTTCACACATGCTCATATCATTGGCTTTTCTCTAATTTTTCTTTGTTTTCCATAAACTAATCTCATTCTTATCCCTCTCACTCATATTCTCACAAGATTCTTTTTCAATAAAGTCACATGCTTTTGTCATGACCTTTTGTGCCTTTTCTCCTAACTCACATACATCGACATGTACACCATTAAGAGTATTTGTTACAATAGTAGAAGAATTACAAGCAAATAAGTCATTTTAATCTATTTTTTTACTAAACTCATAAGCATGTCGTTCATTTTCAATCTTACCATTGTCTACTTCAACAATAGATATAGTTTCAACACATAAACTATCAGTTTCCAAAGATAATTGAATATTTAAATTTGTGTACGTTTATGGTACCTTGTGGAATTCTTTTGGCTATCTGCTTTCCTTTCTTTTATTTCTTCTCTCATCATTTTCATCATCTCAAGAGAAGCATCAAGAACACTCGTACTGAGAGCTGGTACACGTTATACCTTTTCTTCACTATGTACATGTTGAAACAAATCTTACAAATAACCAGAACTTTCAATGTGCTTTGGATCATTGAAAATATATATATATATATATATATATATATATATATATATATTTTTTTTTTTTTTTTTTTTTTTTTTTTTTTTTTTT
>JBBMEG010068744.1:0-13454 GCA_037832605.1 Cyclanthera cordifolia
ATTCACACATTTCAAACATGGACAACAAACAACATTTGACCATTTGGAATGTCGTAACACATTTTCTATAAAAGTCTAACTTCTAAACTATATTCTTGTGACATTTGATCATTAAGCATCCACAACTTATCCACATCCTAACTAAAGTTATACCTACACATAAGGTAAAAATCAAAACACAAATTTTTAATGAACATACTTTTAAAGTCATTTCGTACGTATACACTTTATAATTTAGATCCAAGATATAAAAGAGGAATGATCAAAGCTACATCATGCATACTAGGCTACCATTCAAAAAATTAGTATTTAATTATAATAGAAATTTAGCATTTATTTGGTAAATTTTTTTTAAAAAAAAAATTCATAGATTTTGAAGAAAAAACATAATAAATATATATTTAAGAATACAAAATAAATAAAACTATTTAAAACATATAACCAAACCCATAAAAAAAAATTCTAAAAAACTTCATATTTTCATCATTTCTTACTTTTTTTTTTAACCAAATAATTGAAATGAAAAAAAAAAACATTATTACCTTTGAATTGTAGGAGGTGGAAGAGGAGTCTCAGATCTCTTCAACAAGTTGTAAAAAGAGAAAATAATAAGTTTTTTAGGAGAGATGATAAAAGAAATGGAGAAATGTGAGTTTTTTGAGATTTGAAAGAAAGAAAAGAAGGATTTGAGATGAAAATGAAAATGAAAAAGAAAAACAAAAATGAGTGAGAGAGAATGTAGTTTAGGATGAAAAATATGAGAAATAGGAAGAGTTTTTGGAGGTTTTCAGATTAAGAAGTTCAAAAATAGTGATTTGTGAGGGAGTTTGAGAGATGAAGAAGAAGAAGATGAGGGTTTGTAAGAGGGTTTGAGAAATAGGGGTATCGGGTAAAGGGAAAAGAGAGGGAGAAAAAAAATTGAAAAAGAAGGAAGAAGAAGAAGCTCTAGAGGATCGGTTGGGTGAAATTTTGGCGTCGGTCTAACCGACATTAAAAGTAGCGAGTTTTAAGATTTTGATGTCGGTTACAATTGGCCAGGTGTCGGTCTGACCGACACCAAAAGTTGTCGATTTTAAAATTTCAGTATCGGTCCAGTGTCAGTCTGACCGACACCAAAAGTGACTGACACCTTATGCCCGACACCAAACGCGACCGACACCTTATATTAGTGTTTTTAGATATAATTTTGATTATCCGTCACCTATTCCCTCTTTTGTTGTAGTGGTAAATATAACATAATACCATAGTTTAAGAATGATTTGTATTTTTTTTTTAAAAATGGTATAATTTTATATTTGATTGGATTTAGAGGAGAGGAGAGGAAATGGAGAAGAAGAAGTCAATGTTTGTTTTTAATACATCACAACCTCTCTCTAACTTCTTCTCAACCTCTCTTCAACTTCTCTCCAACATCTCATCAAAACTCAAATCAAACTTTCTATCAAATTTAATCTAAAATAATTATCTTCTCTCCTAAAACACAAATTACAATCAAACTTTATATTAAATTTCATCTAAAATAAACATTTTCTCTTTTAAAACACAAATCCCAATAAAGATCACTTAATAAACTCTCTTCTCTATAACACAAAATTTCAACAAATATCATATCACCTACTTACTCAATTTTCTCTCCTTCTTATCTTTCCCCTCTTTTACTCAAATGAACTTCAAAATCCAATCAACAAAAAAAGGTCGAATCAAATTGGGACAAGTGGCTGCAAATATCGATACAGATTAAATAAAGGGATCCGCCCAACTACTTTTAGCAGGAAAGAGTTACAGGTCTGGTTTGGTTTGTCAGTTGGTTAATGCAATGTGCTGAAAATAATATTTACAACACTTTGGAATTATAAATTAATTGATTAACATGAAATTTATCACATTTCACTGTATATAAATACACATATAACATAAACCCTAAGCAATATATGAAACAAAAAAAAAAAAAAACATATAATGGCCGAAGCATCCAAAAAAGAAGCTAAGGAAATGGTGAAGCTGTCTCCTCAAGAGCTGTATAAGAGAAAAAAGTGGACAACATTGGACAAAAAAGTTGTCTTTGTGTTTCTTGTTATGCATTTGTTTTGTCTATATGCACCCTTCTGCTTCACTTGGCGTCGTTGGTTGCTCGGTGTGGTAATAGGTAACCTAACCGGCAATGCCATTAGTGTTTCGTTTCATAGAAATCTTGCGCATCGAAGCTTCAAACTTCCGAAATGGCTCGAGTATACGCTCGCTTATTGCGCATCTCATGCGCTTCAGGTTCGATATTTTTGAAACTTTTCAGTATGTATTTTACATAAACATAAAGTTTTATTTACCATCATGTGCCTCCGACATGTTTTACTTCGTCATGGTTCGAGACCACGATCTAGATCGTGTATTATGTTTTTTTACCTTCATATATATATATATATATTTTTTTTTTTTTTTCTTTTTTACTTTGGCCCTTAAAATTTAAAATAACAATTTTTTTCTTCATATTGGATTTTTATTTCTTTTGTGTTTTTGCCATGTTTTTCGTTTTCTTTGATTTTTATACGTATTATGAACAAAAACAAAAAAATAAAAATAAAAAACAAAAACAAAACTTTCTAAGAAATCAAGCTCACTACTTATTTTCAATTAGTTTAATTTGATCGAAAATTATTAGGGCATGTTTGACTACGACGAGAAGGGAAGAGAACATAAAGGAATATATGAAGAAAAGTAAATATAAATTAGCGATTGATGTGATAAAAATTGGTAGGCCAAACAATAAAAATGAATTCTTCTCATTTTAATTCTTTCCACCGCACCAAACATGTCATTAGTTTTGTTGACTTGATTGCGGCCATTGATTTATCATCAATTTTTTTTGGTTTTTTTTTTTTTTAAATTGACATTAATAGAGACTACTCTTCCATTTTCTTTGTTATTCTTGTTTTTTTTTTAAATGTAAAAAAAAAATCAACATTTTATATAGCAGATGAAGTAAAGAGATCAAAACTAATGTAGAGGTTATTATTATTATTTATTTATTTTTTCATTTGGGTGCACTAATAAATGAGGGAGAATTCAAAATTAACTCTCACTTTTTTTTTTTTTAAATAAAAGATACTTCATTAGATCTGCATGTTATGTAAACTAAGCACATGAAAGAGAGTTCAAGAAAGTGAGAAATGTTTGAACACAAATACAAGCTTAGCCATCTTATGGTTTTTAAAACATGTATTAATTGTATTTTTGACAATTGTTGGTTGGTTACTAAAATTTCAGGGTGATCCGCTCGATTGGGTGAGCACGCATAGGGCTCATCATCGATACGTGGACACAGAAAGAGACCCACATAGTCCGATATACGGATTTTGGTTTAGTCAAGTGACTTGGTTTTTTGATTCCTACACCTTGACAAGAAAAGTGTGTCCAAATTATTTTAAGAATTTTGAAAAGGTTGAGAGAAATAGATTTGTGCTTTTCTTGAAGCATGGATTTCCAGACAATGTTGCAGATTTGGAGAAACAAGCTTTCTATAGGTTTATGCACAAAACATATTTGCTTCATCCAATTGCTCTCTCTCTATTGCTCTATGCTATTGGAGGATTTCCTTTTTTCATCTATGGAATGGTAATTTAATTTATCTTTATTTATTTATTTATTTATTTATTATTATTACTTTCTCTTTTAAACCTATACACATTATCAAGCCAATGCATACATTTATTTATTTATTTCTACCATAATTTTGAGTGGGGCTTTAACTAGAATTTGATGGTTATTATATACATTAATACGGTTGAGTTATTATTTTCGTTAGTACGAAGGTATATTTGTTATTCATAAATATATATTTACACACACGGAAGCTCGATCGTGCAACCTAATCATGTGGCCTTGTTCTATTTTGCTACATGGTCCTCATATTTTAGTTTTTGATAAATTATAAATTTGGTCTTTATTTTAGAAGAAAGTTAGGCATGTCTTTATAGTTTTACAAATTAATTTAGTTTTTATAATTTGAAAAAATAGAATTTAGTTTCTATGCTTTGATAAAATTTTAAAAATAGTCCATGTCTTTCGTAATTGGTTGTTAATAAAATATGTAGAAGTTGGTTATTTATATCTTAATGATGAGAGCATGGGCTAAGTAATTGATTTAAAAAAAATGCATCATTTATACATCCGAAGTTATATTAACGTATTTAATTTTTATGAAATATTTTTTAGGTTTTATCAAATCATAAGACTAAATTTTATTTTTTTCAAAGCAAAGATACATAATTTTAGTTTGGATCTCCAAATCATGTAGACGAAAATCTAGATTTTAAAACTATAGTGACTCATACTCTAACTTTCTTCAAAACATTAAATCACATTTATAAATTTACTCATTCTTCAAAATTGATTGGTTTAACTTGTTCATAGGAATGCATCAAGAAATGTGTAATCATATGGATATTGATTTAACTTGTTCATGTATTTGTACTGTTTTTTTTTTTTTTTAATTAATTATTTTATTTTTTTTAGTATAAATTAGGAGAAGAGTACCACAAATCCTACGTAGAGTGCACTCAAACCTGTGACGTTGGTGTTCATATACTGGATTAACATTAAACAATGAAACTACCGAACCACACCTCTTTCTATTTTTTTTTTTTTTAATTATTATTCATCCATATTTAGAAAGAGAATTTAATTATACAATAATTTCTTGATTACTAAATTATTTATCATGCTCTCCATGAATTTGTAATCTAAAAAATATTTTTCTAAACTATTAGACCACATCTAGACATGACTATGAAATACTATATTTATATATTTTCAATAATTCTATGGATTAAATATTGTTCTAACAAGTTTTTTTTTTTTTTTTTGAACTATTGATAGTGTGTGAGGTTCGTTTTGAGCTTGCATATAACATCAATGGTAAATTCAGTATGCCATATATGGGGAAAGCGGCCATGGGATACTCCTGATTTATCTAGAAACAATTGGTAATATTACCTCTTTCCTTTTCTTTTTTTTTTTTTCTTATCCTTTGCAAGTAATCAAAATATTCTTAATTTTAACAAAATGTTTTTATATTTATATTAATTTTTTAATAAAATTTCAAATGCTTTAGATTTTACAATAATGCAACGGAGAATTCGAGCTTGTGATTTCTTGGTTATCGGGTTTATGATTCATCTATTTCATATTATGAGGATATACTATTATAACTTTGTAAGATAATTGTCATCATTTATATATCCATGATCTTCTATTTTCTAATCAATGTGAGATATTTTGTTTGCATCCAACCAGCTATAGTCATGAAATTAAATTATTTTACATAGCTAAACATGAAATACTTAACTTAATCGAAATTTACCAGTTTCAAGTTTCATTTGTTGAAGCATTTCATTTTACTTGTTCATTTGCTTGAAACCTATGAATCTTGTGTACAATATTCATTTACTTGTTCTTTTTTTTTTTTTTTTTTTTTTTTTTTTTTTTTTTTTCGGGTTTTTTAAACATAAAAAAAAAGTTTAGATTTCCCTTCATAATTATTTAGTTTTTTTTTTTTTTTTTTTGAAATTTAAGCTCATACCTACTATTTTAACCTATAGTTTTCATTATTTTAACATCGTCATCTTATTTGTGCTCTTAGAAACCAAAACGAAATTAAAAATCTTTTTTTCCAAGAACTTGTTTTGATTACAAGCAATTATTTTTTTGTTGTTTAGGATGGTGGCTTTACTTACCCATGGAGAAGGATGGCATAATAATCACCATGCTTTTGAGTACTCAGCAAGACTGGGGCTTGAATGGTGGCAAATTGATTATGGTTGGTACGTAATTAAGTTTCTTCAACTCATGGGATTAGCCACTAATCTCAAATTACCAACCCACAAACAGAAGATGGCTGCGTTCGACAGATCTAAATCCACCCTTCTTAATCCCATCATTAATTAAGATTACCAATATTAATTAATCTTTTCGGATGTTAGTTTACTTTGTTGTTTGACAAGATGGTGTGTAATTCCAAACATTATAATTAATTATGGTATACTTTCATTTACTTTTTCAATTATCTTTATCTCCAACCTTTTTCTTAACATTTCTTACATTGTTATCTAATTAAAGGGTTTAGAATAATCCAATACAACAATAATTTTGACCGAAACAGTTATGAATTTTTGTCTAAATTTACTTTAAACATCATTTAATTTATGATAACCAAAATGAAAGTCAATGAATGATAACACGAATATAGCAACAACACCAATTAGAACATAAAGGTATTGGTTCTTTTAAGCTCTCACTTTTTCTAACTCAAATGATGTATGTTTTTCTTCATAGAAGAGTGGGTATAGAGACCAAAAAGTGAAGAAGGAGAATATAAATTTTTGTGCAAATCTTTGTACTTTATCTCTTTGAGGTTTTTTTGTATGCTGTTCATATATTTTTTTTTTAAGAGATGATGAGTTCAATCTATGGTGGTCACTTACTTACGAATTAATTTTCTACGAGTTTCTTTACATCCAAATTTATAAGTTACATTTTCCACTTGGTTCATGAACACTGAGCATAAAAAAAAAAATAATAATAATGGGGATTTTAGCGACAAGTCCTCTAAATGTGGTATTATCTTTATATTTGATAATATATTGTGTTTCTCAACACAACACATATATGTAATGAAAAAACTCAATGTTTATTTTTCTTACATTTAACATGTTTTCTAATGGTCAAATACTTAATGTTGATATTGTAACTACCCAAAAATCTAGCTAGACTTTAAGAACAAGTACCATGCATGTATTAAATACAATCATTCATATAAATTAATTAAGGTTCAATTTCTCGAAAATAACTCACAATTTTATTAATCGCAATTAAATGGTTTGACAAAATTGTCATTAATACAAAAGATAATTTAAAATCATTAAAAGTTTGGAAAAATGCATGATTAAAACGACTCAGGACTATGACAATGATCTCTTCAACTTATCTCAATCAACACCATAGCACGCTCTCATACGTGTAAAATATTAAATAATAAATGGTGAATGTATCAAAATATATCTAATAAAGATTCATTGTAAATGGTATATGCAAGAAGGCATACATAACATAAAATATACAAACATGAACATAGATAATATTACTTGAACCTGTTTCCAACACCCTTAATCTCGATATTATTGAGGGTTAGGCGAAGCAGTTAGATTTATGGGAGTGTGGTTGATGGATTCGATCAAGGCAAAAGGACAATTATCCTCTAGTTGAGGCATGCGGTTTATTACATGTATTGATTCGATTA
Source organism: Cyclanthera cordifolia (assembly GCA_037832605.1). NCBI lineage: Eukaryota > Viridiplantae > Streptophyta > Magnoliopsida > Cucurbitales > Cucurbitaceae > Cyclanthera > Cyclanthera cordifolia. The sequence continues at coordinate 7,292 of JBBMEG010068744.1, forward strand.
TATTGATTGTTAAGTATATCCTAGCATGTTTTGTTTTGTTTTATATGTTTTTAGTGAGTACGTTGATATCATGTAGTTCATTGTTGATTGATCGATATCCTAAACAGGGTAACCATGTAGATTTACTACTTTTTCAATTATTACATGTCTCGATATGTCCGAACCATTTTATGTTTGCTTGTGAGAGTCGGCCTTGCATGATATTGTATGTCTCAATTGTGAACTTCATAATGTTTAATGCACGAATTGGTAACTTTGGACACAAACAAGTCATGGAGACCGGATAGAGGATACTAGTAGTAGCAAGAGTGGACAGTTTGTAGACGAGCTAACACTCTTCGCTTGAGACAATTCCTTGTGCTACAGGACTTCAATAGAATGTTGACCGACCAAGCTCATGACTCTATTAACTCTTCAATAGTAGACTAGGGAGCCTTCAAGACATGTGGTTGGGTTTGTTGCCTATGATGAGTGCAAATACGAGACTTGTTTGGATTTATGGTCCCTAAGCTACCACGTGTTTATCTTACTAGATCCCCCGACCTGAAGTAGGTTACCCTAGATTTCCCTAGATATTTAACGTCTCTTGAGAAGTTTTGGTCTTGGGCTTTTTCCTTTAGACTGCTTTATGTGGTGAAGGCCAAGAACACATTTCTTAACTTGACATCTAGAAGCTTGGATTTTTTTGACTCTTTTAGTATGTTACTAATATTGCGTTTATTGTTGATATTGTTGATTTGATGTGTATCTTTACCCCGAAATGAGGGATCCTTCACCACATGAATTTCCATAGATATTACTGAACCTTATTAGGATAGTAGATCGTGCAAGCTGGAGATTACCATGAAACATGATGAATTGGTTTTACTTAGAGTCTTATTCTAACAACCCGACTCATAACTGTTAGGTTATACCATAGAGATTACTAATGCATTTGATATGAGAAACTCATACCCTACAATACAATAAAATAGAATCTGGATATTTCAAAATTTATTTAAAATAATCTTGCAAGTGTAAAAAAAAACATTCATTCTATCTAGGTAATCAAATATGAACATAAACCCTACGATCTTGGTTTTAAATTAAAACAATTCAAACAAATTTATTAGAACAAATCGTGCGAAAGATATGCAATATGACTTAAAGTTATATATAAAAAAAAATACATTAAACGACGAAATAAACGCATCCCTACCTTTAGGTCCATCCTTAGTTGCCGATAATCCATCCTAGTGCATACCTGCAACTATGGTTTGAATGAACAGCCCAACGTAAACGAAGGGTGAGTCCATAACAACTTAGTAAGAAACCCCGCACTGTGTGCACACAACATATAGAATAAGACATGTATAATCAAAAGTCTATGAATTACTGCGAACGGGAACACATCTCGACTCCCAAGTACCTATGCCATGCGTATCATACAAATGTGACGGTAACCGAGGAAAATTCTCATAGCCAATACTTTGAGATCGAAGAAGCTATTAGTTGATCCTATCGAGTAAGTTGGAGCACCTCGATACTAGGTGTAATGCAATGGAGTTTCCCAAGCATCTCCCGGGGTACTTCCATTTCATGTAAGGTGAACAAGAACCTATCAGATTCCTCCACAATACTAAGCAAGCCGTCAGTAGCTCATCCAACTGCAGGTGAAGGTTTTCACAAGCATTAGCGAATACACTAGTCGAAGCTTTGATAGTTTAAAACTAGTACAGTATGTGGTGCTTTGAATATGCTATAGCTAAACGTAAACCAAAAGTATCTCAAGTTACTCCCTAAGTATCATAAAAGACTATAGGAGCCTCGACAACGGTTAACTACCCAACACGTTTATAAGATCCTATGGTAACCCCACGGTGGTCACTTGCCACTCTCGAGATGGTTATAATCCATCACTCCGCAAGCATAATCTCTTATATTTGACTACCTCTATCAGTCTGAGAATGTTTCCACGCCTGGCCACCTCGATAGGTCGTTCCCTAACATGCCAAGTAGCAACAAGTTTACTACAACAACCCTATGCGCGGAGTAGAGACATGTCTAGGTCGTTTAGCTGATATAATCACACTATCAAGGAAGATGACATAACACTTACAATAAAACACCGTGCATGCAAAAAACCCTATAATTTAATGCAAATTTACAAAGCAGGAGAAAGACTTGTCCTAAGCAATCTACCTATCCATGTCATGCAAATTTACAAAGCAGGATACCCTTACTATTCATTTATTGGTTATAATGTTTTGAGCTTATTCATTATAAACCTGAAATAATGTTTTTTTTTCTAAACTATCCATGTCATGATTATTTTTCATGCATTTAGAGTTAATAACTTAGGTTTATACGGTAATGCGGGTTAGGTCGTTGCATGACTACCTCTAGCTAGCCTCCCCTCTTCCCGATTGCACAATGGACAACCTTTTGTGCCGAGCAATCTTAACTTATGTGTACTTTCTTTCTTTCATAGTTTTCTTCCTCGTGGTTTATGTATTTAATTTCGATAGTACCTTGCTTACACGATTAGTCAATTCTTTGAATATAGGCCTTTTACACCATGTATTCTTATTTCTCATAATCATTTTCTTCTCTTTACTTCAAAAACTCTTCAAAAAATTATAAACCAAGAAACCTTAATTTAAAAACAAAGCATAACTCAAATAAAATATGATACATAACTTATTCAACTTATTGCCCTAAATTATTGTTTCAGCTCTAAATAAATTAAAACATAAAACCTATAAAATATAAAAATAAGGATAAATTATAAATTTAGTCCCTGTAACTTGAAAAAAGTTAGATTTTAGTCCTTATCCTTTGAAAATCTAGACTTTTGTCCCTAATTGTTTAGAGAAATCTACACTTTAGTCCCTATGATTTGAAATAATAGAATTTAGCCTCTAAGGTTTGAGAAAATAAAAAAATAGTATATGTCGAGGTGCGCGCAAGCTGGTCCGAGCGGTCACCGATATCAAAAAAATTTTAAAAAAAGGTTTGAGAAAATCTAAAAAATAGTCTATGTCTTTCTTATTTTGTTGATGAATAGAATACGTAGAAGTTAGTTATTTATGTCTTTAATGATGAGAGTGTGAGTAAGTAATTAATTAGACAACCAAAACGAGCCACAACAACAAAAGAGAGAATAAGTGACGGGTAATCAAAATTAAATTTGAAAACACGGATATAAGGTGTCGGTCGCTTTTGGTTTGGGTCAATTGGTGTCGGTCTAGTCAATTAGTGTCGGTCCGACACCACAAATTTAAAAACGGTTACTTTTGGTGTCGGTCGAACCGACACAAATTGTGACCGACACCAAACACGAAACCGGCTAGTACTTTTAAACACTTTTGTTGTCGGTCTGACCGACACGAAACCCTATTGCTTCTTTGAAACCTGCGCGAGGCCGAGACCCTTTTCTTTTTTCTTCCGTTTAATTTTCATCTCTTCTTTCTTCTTCCCTCTCTTTTCCCTTTACCCACGACCAAGTCCTCCAAAAACCCTCATCTCCTTCTTTTCTCTCTTTTCCCTTTATCCGCGGCCAGATCCCTATTTCCCAAACCCTCATCTTCTTCTTCTTCATCACTCAAATCCTCTCACAAATCACAATTTTGAACTTCTTCATCTCAAAACCTCAAAAAACTCTTCATATTTCTCATCTTCTTCTTCCTAACCCCACATTTTTGCTTTTTTTTTCTCATTTTCATCTCAAATCTTTCTTTTCTTTCTTTCAAATCTCAAATAATCCACATTTCTCCATTTCTTTTCTTCACTCTTCTAAAAAGTTTCTTCTTTTCTCTTTTTACAACTTATTGAACGGATCTGGGGTACTTTTTCTCTTCCACCTTCTACAATTCAAAGGTAAGAATGCATTTTTTTAGGCATTTTTTGTGTGTTTGGTTATATATTTTAAATAGTTTTATTTATTTATTTTGTATTCTTAAATAGATTTATTTGTTTTATATGTTTTAAATGTTTTATTTATTTTGTATGCTAAATTTCTATTATAATTAATGACTAACTTTTTGAATGGTAGCATGATGTAGCTTTGATCATTTCTCTTTTATATGTTGAATCTGAACTACAAAACAATACGTACAAAATATCATTAAAAGTAGTTCCTTAAAAATTTGTATTTGGATTTTTACCTTGTGTGTAGGTATAATTTTAGTTGGGATATGGATAAGTTGTGGATGCTTAAGGATCGAATGTCACAAGAATATAGTTTAGGAGTTGAGACTTTTATAGAAAATGTGTTACAACATTCCAAAGGGTCAAATGTTGTTTGTTGTCCATTTTTTAAATGTGTGAATGCCAAGTACCAAAATGTGTATGTAGTAAGAGATCATTTATTTGTAAATGGTACCGATCAAAATTATGACACATGGATTTGACATGAGAATCTATATCGAGGAAATAAGCAATATTGAAAGTGTTCCAGTCGATCAAATTATAGATGAGGATTTGGATGACCAAATACGAATGTTAGAGGCTGCACACGATTATTTTAACAGCAAATCACCAATATTTGAGCAGTAATTAGAGAATTCCAAGAAACAATTATACCCAAATTGTAATAATTATTAAGATATCTACATTGATTAAGCTTGATAATTTGAAAGCAAAGTTTGGATGGAGCGATAAGAGTTTCACAGAGTTGTTAGAACTATTGAGCACTCTATTGCCTGTCCTAATGAAATTTCGATATCTACCTATTATGCCCAAAAGATTTTAAGTACATTAGGAATAAATTATGAAAAGATTCATATCTGCATCAATGACTATTGTTTGTATCGAAAAGAACTCGCTAATGCCGAATTGTGTCCTACATGTGGAACATTGAGATGGAAAGTTCGGAAGAATGTACAAGTATAAGGTAAAAATATTCCACTAAAAGTCATGTGGTATTTCTCTCTTATTCCAAGATTTGAACGAATGTTTAGAAGTAAAGAAACTTCAAAATTATTGATGTGGCATACTACTGACCGTCAAGTCGATGGGTACATAAGACATCCAACCGATACACTGTCATGTAAACAAATAGACGAAAGAAGGCCCGAATTTAGTTTAGAATTGAGGAATCTTCGTCTAGCCTTATCAACAGATGATGTAAATCCACACGAAAACCCAAGTACTAGATATAGTTGTTGGCCAGTGATGTTGGTGACTTACAATCTACCTCCATAGAAGCGTAAATATTTGATGTTAAATGCATTGATTTTTTGACCAAACAACCAGAAAATTACATAGAAGTCTATTTAGCACCATTAGTTGACGATCTGAAAATGCTATGGAATAGAGGTATTGAATTTTTTGCTGCACACCGTCAACAACGTTTCACCTTGAAAGCTATTTTGTTGTTGACCATTAATGATTTTCGTGCATACGGTAATTTGTGTGGGTGTATTGTAAAAGGGTATCATGCATGTCCGATATGTGGAGAGAAAATAATTACTTATTTACCTACTGTAAAAATGGCATACCTTGGATATTGGAAATATCTACCTATTGGGCACCCATATAGACTACAAAAGAAAGCTTTTAATGGGGAATAAGAATTTAAAGTAGCTCATGAACCGTTAAGCGGTGAAGACATTCTTATAGAACTAAATACTATTCAATTTTCTCATGGTAAATGACGTAGAAAAGAACAACAAACAAACATTTATTGGAAGAAGAAATCAATTTTTTTTAATTAGAGTATTGGAAATATTTTCACGTGCGACATTGTTTAGATGTCATGAATATCGAGAAGAATGTTTGTTCTAATATTATTGGAACACTGCTTGATATTCTTGACTAAACAAAAGATGAGTTTAAAACACATCAAGACTTAGTTGAATTGAATAGCAGATCTCAGTTAGCCTAAAAAATGAGACAGAAAAGAATATTCTTGCCCCCATCATGTCACACACTTACAAAAAAAATTGAGAAATTGAGCGTGTGTAAAACATTATTTGAAATTAAAGTACCTTAGGGATATTCATCCAACATAAGTAAAACAATGTTGATTAGTGATTTGAAACTTTATGAGTTAAAATCACACGACCATCATGTTTTGATGCAACAGCTACTACGCGTATTTTTTTCTCTGAATTTTTACAAGGAGTTGTATCTGTTGGATTGCGATCATCAAATAATGCAGATGCAAATAAGATTGATCGAC
>JBBMEG010068754.1:0-13453 GCA_037832605.1 Cyclanthera cordifolia
AAAAAAAAAAAAAAAAAAAAAAAAAAAAAAAAAAAAAAAAAAAAAAAAAAAAAAAAAAAAAAAAAAAAAAAACTCCAAACTACTCTAAAATGGATTTCCCATAATTTCTAATAATAACGAGATCCTATAAACAATCATAAGAAAATATCAACCTATTTTCTTTGAAATTTTGAAATTATAAGTCTTTATGCACTAAATGGGTTGACTTAGAAGTAATCATATATCTTTATAATTATTAAAACAAAACATAGATTACAAATAAATAGCTAACAACAAGTCACATTTATCAAACCAAAATTTTAAAAGACCTATTTAGCTTATACGATTAAATTTCATACCGTCTCTTTGATTAAAGATTATTTATTGTATTGATTAAAACTATCAGACACATTAATTTTTTTTTTTCTCTTTTTATTAGACCCATCACAATTTTTTTCTATGTACAAGTTTTTTCATAATTTTTTTTATTATACATTAAAAAAAAAGAAAATAGATAAATAAATAAAAAAATAAAAATAAAAGAGGGACGTAGTTTTGAAAAGAGTGGCTGGCTTATATTGGAAGGCAACAAAGCAAATTTTAAGAGAAAGTCGGAACCCTTTTGCCTTTGTAATCATTTCTCCCACAGCCCACTAAAGAAAGAGATGATCAAAACTCTATTATTTATTTATTTATTTATTTATTTAATGAGAATATGTAATATAATTTTTTATTTAAAAATAAAAATAAAAAATAAAAAATAGAAAGTAAAAAAAAAAAAAGCAAAAAGAAAACAAAAACTGAATCTTAGCTTTGGCTCTAAGACTTGTCTCGATCAGAAGATTGTGTGTTTTTTTGTTGGTGGGTCTTGCAACCCCAAATACACTGTTCATCTTCCCATTTCATATCTCATTTTTCTCACATTAATAATTATTTATATATATATATGTATATATATACATATAAATATATTTAAATCCTAATTTCAATATTATTTATTTATTGAAATTACATACCTGTCCCTTCGCCAGAGAGCCAATGGCGTGGGGTTGGTGCGTTGCTTTGTAGACTTTTGCAAAGAAAATAAACTTCAAATTTTAAAACATTTTACCATGAATTATATATATATATATATATATTTGCTAAAATTACTTTTCAAATAATATTTGATGTTATTTAACATTATATTAAAGTTATTTATTAAAGATCTCACATTTAAAAGGGAGACAAATATTTATAAAATAAGTAATTCATTTCATTATTAATTGATTTTGAGATAAAATTTAAAATGTTTATGATGATATCATATTCATATTAAAATCAAATGAATATTCGGTCCAACGAAATGAAATCGAGGGATTTGATTTAAAATTGGAGAATTTAAAAAAGATATTAACTTGAGGGATATTTTAAAGATCATACATATTTAAAATTGTGAAAAGATCTTCTGACAATTATAATATAAGTTGAATGCTTCTTTTATTATCAATTAACTTTCGAATATAGTTTACTATATATTGTTTAATACAAATAAGTATTTGATCCGATAAATAAAAATTTGAGATTCATTTCAAGAATAACAAATTCAAAGATAAAAAGTGAGATTGATTTTACCATCTTCGTAAAATATTAAGTGGATTATAATAATATGATATTAATTAATAATACTTAATTATGGTTTTGATCTAATGAGTGGACTAATATCATTAAATAAAATTTTCAAAAAACAAAATCATTAAAAAAATGATCTTATGGTGTCAATTGAAATTGTATGGACAAAATTGAAATGAAAGTTATTATAATGTTTTAATCATTAATAAAATTATGTCATGAATTTTAATGTCTACTTTTAAATGTCGACGTTATACATTTTTTTTAGTACAAAATCGAGATTTTGGACCCAAACCACAAATTTCGTGTAGTTGTTAATGTATCATTAAAATGTGGGGTTAAACTCAAAAGAACTATTTAAAATCATATTTCTTTAATGATAGTCAAATTAAAATCAAATTAATTTTATAAAGTTAGGTTAACTTACACATAGAAATTATGATTATCATGTGATAATATATATATATATATATATATATATATATATATATATATATCATTGAAAGACACCCAAAATGAGACAAAGGAAAAAGGAAAATTTGTCTTTTTGAATGTGACACTACACTAGGGGCAGAAGAAGGGCAGGGGAAGGGTTATCCATAAGCTAGAAGATGCATATTCATGCTTCAAATGGTGGATGATACCATATATTCCATTTTTGAACATTATATGGTACTTATTTTTAACATTTTAGAAGTGGTAAATTCGAACTTATCACATTTTGATTTATTTGATATACATTGATCATATTGCAACAATCTTTAAATTATTATTGTCGAGATGTGTCAATGGAATTTTATGCATTTGCAGTGTCATATGTTGTATCAGGTTTTTATCATACTGCACTATGTTCATTCTCCTAAAATCTTAACCCCAGTTTGACCGAAAGCTTATTATTTCTTATCTCTCAATACACTTCTCTTGTCTGCTCGTAGACGTAAGTTACACAGGGTTAATGAACTACATATTTCACTTTATTTGTCTTACGCATTCTTTAATATTTTTTTTTCTTTGGTTGTTGTTCAGTTAACGACTAATCTTTTTGACTCTCAACTTTTTGAAGGTGAGATCCATAACAAAAATGTTTAAAATGGTCATTAAAAACTTTTTTTGTAATTTTTCTTTAAAAAAAAAAAATTAACATCTTCCTCTAAATATTTTAGAAATATTTTCATATTATAAAAGTCATCATTGTTTAAAAAATTGTTAAACCGACTTCAATTATTAATATAGCGATCAAAATGATATTTTAATCTACCTGTCATTTAGCTAACTCATAGATATCTAATTGATATAGGTCTTGTTTGTAAAGACTTGAGATATCTAGTTAAGATATACTCACTTATAAATCTCAAATTCGAAATTAACATATAAAATTAATTATAAAATTTATAATTTTCTCCCCAAACAACAAGCTATATGGCAGCATATATGAGTTAATGTAGATTTCTAGCATAAAAAAGTACAAATTTCATTAGAACTTTAATCATAGTACTATTGCTTTAACTTTTTTTTTTTTTTTTCTTTTTTTTGTAATCATTTTCTCTTGTATGTTCCTTACCTACAAAGATGATTGAATTATCCTATTCCAAAATAATGGTCTCTCAAAAACAACCATTTCATGTATTTGTTAGAAAATACGTAACCAACTTACATCAAATATCCTTCGAACCGATACAATGCGAGGAGATCTCTTCTCATTATTTCACTCATATATATAATTTTGAAACTGGGAAATCGAAATTTTGTTCCACTATACTGATAACAACACTCGTCCTAAGCCCTAAATATACCAAATATTTATTCAAGTCAATATATCACAGATCGATCTCGAACATAAGACCTTAAAAAGAGCACACCTTTAATACAGATCAACGGTTGGAAGTGAAAATGAAACCTAATAACCTATCAATCTTACTCAATATATATAGTTGTGGATAAAGAAAAGGTAATAGTGGAGGGTAAAAAGTGAAAGAAGAAAGTTGGGTAAAAGAAAAAGGTGGAATAATAATGAAAGAAAGGAAGTAGAGTAGGGATTTGACCAAAGGAGGATTCAGAAGTTGGGTACACACTAGAGATGCTTGTGAATAAAATTTTAAAATAAAAATAAAAATAAATAAATAAATAAATAAATAAACCCCAAGTAAATCCAATGCCCAAAGCTGAATATTCAATGCCCAAACAAACAACAACAGCAACAAAAAAACCCTAAGCCCTAAAACCTTTTTTGTTCATATCTGACAACCACTGTACCCCATATTCCCATGCTCTCATTCTCTAAATAATTAAATTAAAAAAAATAAATAAATAAAGAAGAAATTGAATTCTCTCAGTTAGTTCCAGTTCCACCACATGCATGCACTGACATGCACACTCATTATATCCACACCACACATTTCTTCATTTCATGCACAATTATTATTTCTTTATTCTCAATTTCTTACCTATTTATTATTATTATTTTACTTAAACCCATATTTTAAATAAATAATTAGATTGGATGATTGTTATAATAATTTGTTTCAACATTCTTGTTTATAAAGTAATTATAATTGATTGTTTGTGTGGGAATGACAAAGATTATATAATGATATTTATGTAAATAAATAAAATAATATTTTGATTTATTTATTTATTTATTTATTATTCACCATCATTGTTAAAATATAAAATTGAAATATTAAAATATAAATAAAAGAATTTGAAGTTTGTTTATTGAAGATAAAAATATTTAAAATTTGAATTTAAGAATTGTTTATGAATTTTTTAATAAAATAGTTGTAAATGAATGGAATTAATTATACAAAATTAATCATGAAACTATTATTAAATTTAAATTATTAAATATATTCCCTAAAAACACAATACCTTTATATCTCTTTTTTTTTTTATTGAATAATGAAAAAAAATTAATTTGAAACTATTATTATATTTATATTAGTAGGTATATAATACGCTATTGATTATAAGACTAACGTAAAATTTAAATTTATAAGAATATTTATAACATATAAAATTAATTATGAAATAAATTTTAATTTTGATAATTATAAAACATATTTTTAAAACATGAAGTCAATCATAAAATTATCTTTAATTTAAAATTATAAAACATGTTTTTAAATTAAAAAAAATCTACTTCCAAAAATATGAGATTAATTGTATGGAAGGGAAGAAAATTAATATTATATTCTCAAATACCAAAAATCAAATAATTAAAAAAAAAATTACATACTTGAAATAAAAAATGTTTGATAAGATAGCCACGTGGCTCATTTCTTACATGCCACGCGGTGCCTAATATGTCCCCAACCGCTTAGCAACCGTTCGATCGGTTACAAAAAAAAAAAAAATAATAATAATTATCATACGAATACATTGACTTTCTTTTATGTAGTTCAATGTAAAAATTTTAATTTAATTTAGAATAGTTTTAAATTAGGTGAATTCATAGGAAATTTTCTATTAAATATGTAAGTGAGAACTAAAATATGCAAAATTGATCAATAATGCTAATTTACGTATTACTAAAATTGAGAAAAAATAATTAAAAGTATTGTTTAAAAAATAGTAATAAAATTATCATAATAACCAATTTTAGTAGTTTATTCACATTATTATTATAATTATAATTATAACTGAAATTGAATATTTAAAATTTAGACTATTTTAAATTGAATTTAGATTTGTAAAAAATAATAAAATGGAGTTGATTGATTAATAATTGGTTTGAAGGTTTGTATTAATAATGATCTAAATAATTAATTATTCGTTTCAAAATTAATGTTAATAGCAGTTGAGTGATTTTGATAAAAAAAATTTAATAAAATATTCAATGATAAGTTAAATTTATTACAAAATCTTAAAATGTGTTTTTGAAAATTTTCTTTAAAAAAACTAAAACCAAACAATTTATCGTAAAATCTCAAAATAATTAATTACTCTTTTCTAATCAATAAAATAACTGTTTGAGCAATTAACCCATCCAAACACCCCCTTTCGGTTTTATTCTAGAAAAAAACAAACCCATGTAAGGATTAAAAATGGTATTTTTAACCATCATTATTGTTTAATTACTCCTTCCAAGCTTGTTGTCTTTTTCATTTCACTTTACTTCTATTGTAATATAATATTATATTTTTCTTTTCTTGAATTATTCCTTCATCATTGTAATTTCTTACCTCTCTGTCTTCCTTTTTATTTTTATTTGATTTAATTCTATATTCTTTAGTTTGTGAGATTTTTTTTTCGAAATTATGTTTTTTTTTTTTCGAAAAACGAACATGGCATTTTTTCAATGTGATATTCTTATATCTTAAAATCATGTTTAATTATCAAAGGTCGTATTATAGATTATCGAGAAAGAATATACATTTGTCTCATTCTAATTTTATTTATGCATGAGTAATTAGTTTTTATGTATTTAATTTGTCAATAATTATGAACGTTAATAATTATTAAATTTTAATTTTTAAAATTAGTAATTATATTTTAATTTTTTAATCAAAAAACTAAAATTTAATTTTTGAAACTATAAAAACTAAAATCTTAAATAATTTGTTTTCACCCTCAAAATTAATCGATGAAAGACTTATTTTCTTAAAGAGACGCTAACACCTTCATTTTCTTTTCTTTTTTTTTTTTAAGGTAAAAAAAAAAAAAGAAAAAAACTCTCTAATTTAGAATTATTATAATTTTTATCTATCAGAAAAATTTCAGCTCTCTATCTTTTTTTCTTTTTGAAAAAATACTGATCTTTTTTCATTATTGTTTATTTTATTTTTTTTTAATACTGATTTCTACCCACCAAGAGAGCCCAAAAAAAAAAAAAAAAAACAAAAACAAAAAACAAAACAGAAAGAACCTTCCATGTCCATAAAATTGTTGGCAAATAAATCTACCCACATGGGAATTGCTCATTAGTTTGTTTAGTTATTATTATATATATAGATAAAATATTATGTATGTGTAAATATTTATTTATTTATATACAAAAAAAATTAAGGAGAGTAATAATTCAATAATATGAATGTATACCTACAAATTAAGAATATGCTCATCTTTCCTTCAATAAAAAGAAGGGTTTCCTGTTCGACATGTTGTTAATATACCCGAGCAAACTTCCACATCGCTAAGTTAAAATTAGGTAGATAAGAAGGAGATAATTAACATCTTCATTAATATGAACCATTTTGAAGAATGATAAAAAACTTCACAAAATTTTATGCCTAAAATAAACAATATCATATCAATATGACTCATAACAAGTAGTATAATTAAGAAGCCAGACTCTAAACCTAGCAACATGAGTGAAGACTCCTGGTATAGAACAAAAAGAAGGACCAACCTCATATGATTTGAAAACAATCGCACTAGATAAGCCTCAAAGGGATTCGAGATATACTTTCCTCGAAGGAAGAACTGTTTTGCTCGCATTGCCAAGTTAAAGAAAAGGATCGTGGGTTTATAAAGAAGAAATATCACAATAATTACGCTTAAAATGGACAATATTATAAAGTCGAGTGATATAAAAAAAAATCATGAAAACTTACGTTTGGATGATTCTGGTCTAGAAAAATTAGTCAACTTTTTTTAAGAAGTTAATCTATTATCGATGATTATGTGTTCGAAACTCGCCCTAATTTTGTTCAATACTCAAAAATATTTTTTTTTTGCTAACATTATTAATATAAGTAAAGGTCAAGGTTTTGTTACCACTAGGGTTAGAGTTGTCTACCCTAAGGTTAAATATAATATATAGATTCAAACTATACATTATATATGTTTGCAATAATTATGGAATACAAAAGGTGAAATCAATATATAATATATGCCAATGTGTATGTGTGAAGATAGTTGAAAAGAAAGAGTTGAGGGTACATGTGGAATATGTGTAAAATATAAGTATAATGATGGAATTGATGATGGCATGATGATGAAATTAAAGGTAAATAATAGAAAAATTAGACTCTTTTTTTTGGTGGGTTTTGAAAAATATGAAATATATATTATGATATGAAGTGGGGGAAGAGAAATTGAGAGAGTGAAAGGACAGTAGGGAGTAGGCTAGATTTCTTGTAATGGGAACATTCCTATCCAAATGCCTTTATTTATTTATTTTATTTTATTTTATTCAAGAAAATATATCAATTAATTCCTATATATCTCATTCTATTGCAACATTTGAGAAAATGTTGTCTCATGCATGTTCAATCATATATATTAAAAATAATATTTTAATATTCTATTTTAGTCTTTAAATTTTTCAAAAATTCTTATTTAATATTTTAATACTGATTACTTTTGATCCATTCTTTTTAATTTAATTGAATTTATGAATGAAATATTATATTATTTATTAACTTTTTTAAATGTGAATATATTGTTGAAGATAGCCCTGTTAAAATTTATTTATTATTATTTTTTTTAAGATTGAAATGAAATCTAATATCATATTACATGATATAGAATTTGATTTCAATATTAATTAATTTTATAAGTTGAATAACCTATGATATAAAAATAATGATTAGGATTTTTTTTTTTTTTTTTTTAATGTAAGATCTTTAATCTACGTTATTAATTTGGTAACAATGATTAAGATGCACATCTATTAGTTAAAAAAAAAAAAACAATTGAGTTTGTTAAACTAATTGTTCTTGATAAATTATGGAATATATATTAATTAATATATTGAATGTATTAATTCAAAATATTTATTGAGTATTTTATAAATATATTGGAAAAATGATTAATTATTTAATTACTGAAAAATTGAATAATAATTAATTAATATAAGGTTAATTACTAGTTGGACAAATAATCTGAAAGATTATTAAATACTCAACACATTGTAACCCTCTTGACTTAATTGCTTCTTCTAAAGCTCTTTCTCTTCCACCCATAGTGAACATACATTCTCATCGTAGGTGTTGGAGATAGAACTATTGTATATAGATTTAATATGATTAATTTAATAGATAAATTCAACAAATAATTGATTTTTCTTGAACTTTCGATGTGTTTTGCTCCAAAATAATTTTTTTTTTTTTTTTTTTTTTTTTACTCTTAGCTTCGTTTTGATCTACAATTGTACTTTTATCTTCTTGCTAAAATAGTTTTGATTTTATGAGTATGTGGACGTAGATAACACATTATTAGTGCACCATATAAATCGTTGTATTTTATCTTACCGTTTTCTTTTCTTTCTATATTTGTATTAGTTACCTTAGGCTATGTTTATATTGGACTATTTTTGAAATGGGAGATTGGTTTTGCTACTACAAAATTTTTTTAATAAAGACTTTCGTGTCGGACATGCGTTAGGCATCGAAGAATGTATGAAATTAAGGTCACTCTAGAAGAAATCGAAGAAAATAGATGACAATCATCGACCGACATTTTTAGGGCACATGACCGACATCAATTCCCATGCCATTAAAGTCTTTGATGACAGATTTGTTGGGATGCAAACAAAGTATCCCACATTGGTTAGAAGAGGGGAGGATCATGGGTATATAAGTGATGACAAACATCTCCATTGATATGAGGCCTTTTGGGTGAAACCAAAAGCAAAGCCATGCGGGTGTATGCCCAAAGTGGACAATATCATATCAATGTGGAGATTCGGGTGGGTTGTCATCCTTATCAAGATTTTGCCCATCTCCAAATGTTTATGTTTTTTTTAAGCGGGCAAAGCCCGTCATCAAAATGCTCGTCATCTTATATCTATGTTAAAAAAAAAAAGTCTTTCAACTATTCCATCTTTTGTAGTAGTGTCTTTAATGACGGGTAGCCCGATACTAAAAGGTATATCATTGAAAGTGTGTGCCATCAAAAGGTTGCCGAACTCTAAAAACTTCATTCTCATCAAGCAAAACCGCAATCATTCTCAATGCCTATCAAACTATATTCATTCACATTATTCAACTCTGAACTTTAAAACCTGAAAATAAAATCAATTCTCCACCCTCCCTGTTTACCAAATGTACATGAATCAATCTCATCCATGAACAATAAGACTTATTATTTATAGAGGAGATTAATTATTGAGGAGATTGACGTAACTGCATTTGGTAACGAGGGTGGAGGTTTGGTCTCATTTTTAGGTTATGTGAGTTTGAGGTTGAAAAATGTGAAAAACAAGGTCGAAGAAGAATTGAAGATAATGTAAGTTTTGATTGATAAGAGGGAGGGTTTTGATGTCGGGCTTGATCAATTATGTTAAATGATTTGTTTGTCTACGATAACTCAGAACCACAAACCTCAAAGTAAACAAGGAGTATAAAATAAACCCTAAATTATAAACATTGTGAAAACAATGAAATAAATGAAAAAATAATTAAGTTGAACAAAGAACGACTTCGAAAGTAAGCAGAATTATAAGAAAACAAAAAACAACATCAAAGTTGTAGCGAAAACGCACATTTTGACAACAACAAAAAATGGCGGCTAAAATTGAGGGAAAACATGACAATATCAAACATGAATTAAACAAAAGAAACGTATTGAAAATGTATATTTATGGAAAATGGGTGAAATATGAAAATTTGCAAGTCTTTTACGACAAGCTCTCTTTAAGAATAAAGATCTTTGATGATAGACAATCTTTAATGTCAAGCATCTATGATGATTGACAGTCTGTCACTAAAAGTCATATGTAATGATCGATAGATTGTATGTCATAAAAGATCCAATTTTTTTTTTTTTTTTTTTGAAAAATAATATCCTGCTCGTCATAATAGATTTAAAAGTTTTATGAGGTTTATGTCATTGAAGTCATTAATTATAATATCATCAAATATCATAACTTGTGGGTTAATTCAAATCCAAGTAATCATTTCATATAACCTTAATCGTCGTTTCACATAACTTATATGTCTATTTAGAATAAAGCGTTGTAATATCTATGCTAATATTATAACTTTCACTCAGTACATCATAATCGTTGCTATAATAATTTGTATATTTCAAATATCTTTTATCATAATTTATATTATAATAAGTTGAAGTGCAAATATTATTTATAATAACCTAAAATGAAAGTGCATTATTTAAAAGAAAAGGGAAAGAAAAGTATGTGGAGGGAAAGAGAGCAAGAAAGCATGTGTGAGATAGAAAATTTGGGGCATTGACCCCTCATGCAAAAGTCCTCATATTCCCCAAATAATGATGTTCTTTCCATGTCAGTCTCTCTCTCTCTCTCTCTGTTTTTTTCAATTTTAGAGAGAGAAAGAGATATTATGTTTATTATGTTTGATGGGTTGGAAAGAAAATGGTCAGCTTTTTCAGGATGAAAGAGAAACAAACTAAACTAAATATAATTTCAATACATCAAACATAAGTTTAATTCAATTGATATAAAGGATTTTAATGAATAAGAGGATATAAGTGATTAACCTACCTACTAGTGTGTAGATCTAATAATCAACTAATTATAGCTTCAAATTACTAAATTTTCATCCACATATTGATTTATTTTTGGGCAAATTAAAACTTTCTACCGCTCTCAAATACACGAGAGTCAAATATTGATTTTCAGGAATATCAAACCCGTCACGGCGTAATATTGTTGAACTAAATTACTTCCAAACAATTGATACCGACGTGTTACCATCTTGTAACTTCTTGATTATCCGTACTCAAAAAAAAAGAAGAGAGAAAAATCTTCTTGATTATCCTTTCGTAGAGGTATCGATTTTTTTTTTTTTTTTTCAAAAATGATAGAGGTATCTACTAGTATGTAAATGGTGTAATTCTTTTGGGCAATTGATTACTCTAAACTCATATATCTTATTTAGAGCATGTTTGATTAGGGCGAAAACGAAAAGGAAGAGAAAAAAAGGGAAAGGAAAAGAAGGAACGAGAAAGTAAAGGATAAATAAAGAAAAATAATAATAAATTAGTGATTAATGCGATTGAAGTGAGTGAACCGAGAGTGATCTCTTTCCTTCAGTTCTCAACATTTTTCACTACACCAAATATAAAAATAAATCAAAATGATATTTCCACCACATTTATTTATTTTTAAATGAAAGTGGTGCTGCACATGGTTAAATTGGTTAATGTCTTTTTTTTTTTTTTTAATTTAATGGATAGCAAAAAAGAAAAAAAAAAATATATTTACATTCAAAATCTCATTTTAAAAAAATTGATAAATTTCAATCAAATTAAATGAATAAAATGAATCTATTTATTAAGTATGAAATATATATTTTTAAAAGTTTATTATATTCAAAATCAATTTGGTTATATATATAAATAAATAAGGTAATACTGTTTTTAATTAGTTAAAAATTAGCTAAGAAAAATAAAAAAAAAATAAAAACCCCCACGCCAGCCTCCATGGCCGATGTTTCCCATCCCATATGTCCTTTGTATGTTTCGATTCTCGGATCGAGGACGAACACCATCATCATCATTCTCTGTTTTTTTTTTTTTTAATTTAAATAAAAATGATTTACTTTTCAATAATTACCTATTTATTATTATTCTCCTTCTCTTTTTCTTTTGTTTATTTAACATGAATATTCTTTTTTAATTTAATACTAAATATAATATGAATATTCTTCTACCTTTCCCTTCTGCTCATTATGCCCTTCCACTTTTGATCATCTCTATATTTAATTGCTAATTCTCTCCAACTCTCTCTCTACCCTAAAACTCATGTCTTCCTTCCTTCCTACTAGTTTTACCCTATAAAAACTTATTACTAGTTTCACATTAAGTTTTGGGTTTTCAAATTACAATTCAATTATTTAAATAATATAAATATCAATCTCAAAACTAATTAGCGATGAGAATAATAGTACTCCACCTATCTTATGTTTTGATGGACGTCGGTTTATTCATTTTTCGATATGTGCAAATCAACACTCACTAGATCATCGCGCTTCCAATCGTACGTTCAAGTCATTTGCACACATGTACGTTTGTGATGTTGTGTCCAACATTTTCTTATGTGTTAGAATAGTGTATTGCTTTAAACACTAATATTGTTGTATTGCACGGTACGAGTCATTGTTAGAGATAAATTTATTTTAGCGTCACGATCATGATGAGTTCGATCCTGGAAATCGGTATATGTAATTTTTTTTCTCAACTATGAAGCCTCCGTTATTTCTCATAATTGGAGAAGCTTCCTTACTCTCCCTCTCTAATTTTTTTTTTCTATGTTTTTTTCTCCCATTAATACAGTATATTTTTCAAAAAAAATTGAGATCAATCGAATACAGATTAATTTTCAGGTTTAAACCCATGTGGCTGGTGTTAAAGTGGATTAATACCAAAACAATGAAACAACTGTGCTACCAACCATTTCGATCTCGTCTCACTCTATATTAAAGTTTATGCAACAACTACATTAACATGTATTACTCTATATTTTTCACATTTAAAATTGCATATATAAATGTGATACTTTTCACTAAAAAAAAAAAAACCATAACAAAGTTCATAACACAATTAGGTTGACCTAATTGAGTGTGTGTTTGGAAATGAATGATCGTAAAAGGGTAAATTAAAATGGGTGGAGTGGGATTTTACTTTTTTTTTTTTTCTTTTTTTTATTATTTATTATTTAGTTTTATTTTATTTTATTATTTTTTTTTGCACTCAATTCCCCAAACCAAAATGTGGGATAATGAAAAGGACCTTTTATTTGATATTGTAAAACAAAGAGCCTTTTTGGCCAATTTTGTCCTCGGACACATGCCCTTAAAAAGTTGTTCTTACTTCTTACCCTTCTCCTCTCCCCCCCTCCCTTTTCTTTCCCATAAAGTCAATTTTCCAAATTCCCCTCCCAATTATTTTTATTATATATGTATATATATATATATATATATATATATATATATATCTTCAC
>JBBMEG010068775.1:0-13450 GCA_037832605.1 Cyclanthera cordifolia
CGGGGGTAGGAAAGGGTGTTGGCCGACCCCGGGGGGGTCGGCAAGGGCGAGGCCGACCCCATAGGGGTAGGAAATGGTGCTGGCCGACCCCCGGGGTGTCGGCTTTTGGTCCTTTTGTCCTTTGTTTGGGTCCCGGCCTCTTCCGAGACTTCCGGACCATATTTTATGTCATAACAATATGTTTTTTGAATTAAAAAGTCCAAGCAAACGAAGAATAGATTGCCAAAATGAAACACAAAGAGTTAGAGAGTAAAGGGAGTTACTTAAACAAGTACATGGTTCAACCAAACTTTGGGAGTACATCCACTAAAAAATGTCACTGATTTCATTCTCTTTCTCTTCATATAGAATATTACAAAATTCACTCACAAACACTTTACAAGCATTCATAATTCTTGAATCCAATTTTCTAAACATAAACAACCTTTCATCCTCACTTTTTTTTTAATTATTATGTTACAGCTGTGAACTATTTATATTTATAACTTTGATATAGTTACAAATTACATAATTGTTTCCTTGATTGAGATAACTGACTGAGGAGTTAAGAAATTGATTGGATTGTTTCAAGTTGTCTGAACTAGTTATTTATGTTTAAAGTATTCTAGTTAGCTACAAGTATTATTTTGATTGTATCCGATATGCATAATTGTTTGAATAAAAATCATTTATATTTATACGTTGTTAAACTGACTGTCTTCATAGAAATAAATTTAAGGCTTGTTTGTTTTAGCTGAAGGCCTTAAGTATTTTCTCAGGTAGCTTTCAATGTTACGTTATATGATAGGTTGAATCTCTTTAAGACTAACATATCAATCTAGAACATTTATCACCTATTGGTATTTGAAGTCGCCACCAACATCTTGATACCACTTCAACCTGGTCATGTTACCTTTAGTAGCATTTAAGAACTTCTAAAAGTGAAGACCCACATATCCGTCTTTTCAAAATGCTTTGTCCTCTTTCATATGCTCCTTAAGAGTATTTCTAAGAAAACACAACTTAGAATATGTTAATAATTCTTAACTTAAGAATTCGTACGATTGAAGGACCGAAAAATAAGTTGCTCTTTTGTTTATGGCTCAATCCTAAGGATCTAAAAAAATGAGCATCTTTAACTTTGAAGTTTTTCCAGGTTAAATCAATTAAATGATTTGATAGCTGGGAGGGTTTGTGTGCGTGAACGAAGGAGAAGAATGAAGGAGAGAGAAAACGTGAGGAAGCGACAAATTTAATTATTCTTTAATAAAATTAGGTTAAATCAATTAAATGATTGGATAGCTGGGAGAGTTTGTTTGGAATGGTCAAATAATCAATAAATACATCTATTTAATTAATTTTATAATCATTTTTAACAACTACTTAATTTATTTTAGATTAGAATTTTGATTTAAAGCTGGAAAATTTCGAATTGTTACACTTATCATCATACATTAACCTAAGAATAACATTTACTATCTAATCTATTACTAACATGTATCTAAACTAAACTAAGAAACACCAAAAAAAAGTTTAACCTCAATTTAACCCAACAATCCTTCAATTAACCTAACACTAACAACTAATTTATTCTATTGCCTAAATTATAAGAAAGGTAAATGTAACATAAACTAAAATAAATATCTAACAAAAACTAACCTGAACTCAGAAACACCTAACAAAAACTAACCAAAAAATAACCAAGAAGTTACATAACACAACTAAATTGATTTAAACTAACCTAAGTAACAAAATTTTACATAAACCTAATTTAATAATAAATCCTAATTAAAACTAAATATATAAATTAGAAAATGAAAACCAAAGTTCCAAAGAAGAAAATCCATTTAGCCCTAAAAAAACTAAATCAACCTAACAAAAAAATAAAATAAATATAACAACCTAAAATTTATATTACAGAAAGAAAATTTATATAAACCTAAAAGAAAAAGAACTCTAATAAAAGTTCTAAATTTCACACCAAGAACCAATTATTAGAATTCAAATTAGAATACTACAACCACTAAACTCATTAATTCCTACCCAAAAAGCTACAAAGCCAAAACAGTTGACTCGAAAATTTCCCACATCAGAATACGCACACTATTAGAATACAAAATGAAAAGCCTTGCATGTTAGAAAGATAATATATCATGAAATTTTAGAAAATAAAAATCAAACGAATGCAAATTTCGAATATTGAATGTGAATGTGAATGTATATGAGAATGCGAAGTAATCAACAATTTACAAAGATTGAAATCATATATCCTATACAAAGATGTAGAATTGTTCTCTTAAGAACTGATTCGGGGGCTTGAACAAATGGATCTCAACTCGCATTGGCCGGAGAAGACAGCGTCTTAGTGAGACTATAAATACTTGTTCATTAAAGGAATAAATGGCGCTTAAGGAGAAAGATGCTACCATAGAGGTAAAACATATCTTTTGTCCCAATTGTGGATTACAAAGAAGCTCATGAAAGATCATTGGGTAGATGGCCGATTATATCAGTGGACATAACTTGTTTTATATAGCGAAAGAGGTCACCATAGACCTTTAGTGGAATAAGCATGATGTTAACGAATAGGGATTGGATCTCGGTTCATTCTAGCTTTCAACCTATAGGTTCATCAGTCCCTAATCTAGCTCATAATTGACGGTACACTATTTTATTAGAAATTGAATTTAAAGAGTTTAAATTCACAAATTAATTATGTGAGACATAATTAAAATGAACTTTAAGTTTAATAGTTAAACTACTTACGCAATATATTGAATCAATTGAATTAATATTTATAGAATAAATTCTATAAATATTAATAAGAAATTAATTTATCAAATAAATTAATTATAAATAATTATTTAATTAAAAGATCTCAATAACTAATATGTTGAACAGATTAATTGGTTCAATAATTATTGGATAATTATTAAATGAAAAATATTAATTAATATGTTGGACGTATTAATTGGGTTAATAATTATTGAATAATTATTAAACTAAAGAATTAGTATTTTATATATATCAATTTTAGAATTTATTTTTGGGATTGAAATTTATTAGATAAATATCCATTAAAAATAAATAAAAGAGATATTCTAAATTTGGAAATTCCTCCACCTTAATTTGTGAACAAAAATTAGTCACTAAGGGATAAAATATTTAGAATTTCTATTTAAATGGGAAGGAGAAAATCTTTAGATATTAAAATATATTGTATTTTCTTAATTTAAAAATTCATTCATCTAGTATAAATAAAAAGTCTGTGAAATCTTCGTTCACATTCTACTCTGTTCTAACCCATAAAAAAAAAAAAAAAAACTTCTCTGAAAACTTGAGATCTATTTTTCTCCTTTATAGTCAGACTTCTAACAAAGTTTCAAGATCTCTTCTCTAAAAGGTTTCCCACCATGCATACAGTAATTGCAAAGAAGTCATATTCTGGAAGAGCATAGAAGATTTTCTGAGATCGTCTACGAGAATAGTCTATCATATTCAACATAAAGACTTGGTGATGGCGATAATGGGTTTCTATTGTCTTTATATGGTAATGAAACTATTGGCGATGATGGGTTTCTATTGTCTTTGTATGGTAGTATATGGCAATGACATGTTCAATGATCGCCATATAGTAATAGAAGGCGACGGTATTCTTGTCGTTGTCTTACCTCGTGTCACCTTATTATGTTTTTCATGTAGTGCCTGGAGCATGTTGTGGTGGTTGATTGAGAAGAGTTGAGGAAACTATGTGCACGGTCTTGAGTCATTTTATTCTGCATTTGACTTGGAACAGTAATAGATGTATAACACACTTAAATGAATTTAAACTAGTTCGAACTTCTCGGGTCATAAAAAGGACATTTTTAGATAAAATAAAGACTTAAAACAATAATAAATTTATTTTGCACTTTAATGAATTCAAACTATATTTTGTATTAGTGATAACATTGTTGCAATTCGAGGTTAGTTTTTGGTAAATTGAACTCATTTGATTTTTTTGAGTCGGTGTTTTTAATGTTTGCATGGATTACATTCTTAAGGTTAACTGTATTTTTCGGTCATTACATCTTGATTTATAAATTTTGATCAATAGAAAATTGTTACATCACTACCCAAAATAATTAATTATGAAATTAAATTAAGACTTGGTCTGATTATATATTCATCTTGTCGCAAAATTAATTTAATTGAAAGTTGGTCTAATGGAAAGTTTTATCAGAGTACCATCATATATATTAAACAAAACTGTTAGGATGTGTTTGGTGGAGGGTTTAGGGTTAAATTAGTCGGTGTTAAGTTAAGCTGAGTGTTAGCTTAATTTGAGAGATTAAGTTAATCTGTGTTTGGTGCAGGAATTAAATTAAGCTGAATGTTGCTTGTTGGTTAAACTATATTTGGGTGCAAAAATTAAGTTAAGCTGAATTTCCATTTATAATTTTACATTCATGTTTTAATTTTTTTTTTTTTTTTTTTACTATGCAAATTATGAATGTCAAATAATGCTTGTATTATTAACGCTCATATTCGAATTGAAATTGCATGTGCAATAAAATAATACTTAGATAACATTAACTTCAAAATATTAGAGAAATACACCAACTTGGCATAAGAAAGCAATTCTTATGAAACAAAAAAAAGAGTTTAGATAAAACATAAGTAAAATAGTCCTAGAAAAGCAAATCATATCATGTTCACAAAAAGACAACAGTTAAGTGAAAGTGTGGTCATCCTCTAGATCTTGCCCATCGTCACAAAAAGGAAGAAGAGATTGGAATCAACGATGCTTGTTCAACAGAAAGTCGCAATAGTTACACTGATCCGTTGATGTATAAAAAGAAAAGTGACAGCTTCATCGAGGTCTTTCAAAAGGGCATTCACGAGGGCAATCCTTTTAAAAGTCGTTAATGGCGGGCTTAATTCAGGAAGAATGTCTGCTACTTTCGCTCTCATAGCATCATTTGCCTCATCGGTCACTTTGATGGTCGTCGCTAGCCATTCAGCAATCTTGCGTATCTCTGTGTTTTGCATATCCAGCCCTACTCACACAATATCAAGTAGCTCATGTTGTTATGACACTCTTTTCCTTTTCTCCCCACAAAAGAGGTCGACCCCCTAACTGGTCCGCTTGTGGGGGTGTTCGGTTCTCCGTCCTGAACAATTGGAGGTTGCAACCTATAATACCCTTGAGAACACCCACCCCCCCCCCCCCACCTTCTTCTCTTGCATGTTCTAATCCTCGTCTGTGATATCTTAGCTAATTTAGAAATATATCTACTTGACCTATCCTTCTTGAATACGTAAGCTAGGTCATTGTAATGTGGGAATGCTTATTATTCATACCCTTTGCATCCGAGCGCGTTTGAAATGGAACATATATTGTAAGATTCATAAGTACATTCAATCTTTAGTTATACACAAGATATTATTTCATACCTGAACCCATGTGTCGAAAACCTCTTCATCTCGATGATACTTGTATGAATCATACAACTCGAAGCCGCTACAAGTATTTCCAAGCATCTCGCCAATAGCTTGGTGTTGACATTTCAAACTCTTAACCTTACAATTGATGATCGTGGTATCAAGAATTTTCTCTTGCATAATTCGTAGAAGTTCCTTGTGGTACTTGTTCCTGATAGTGCCATTGTAAGATTTTCATCCTCCAACTTGCACTAGATGCACCAATGCCTAGACAAGAATATTGTCTTCTACATAAAATTTGTACAATTGTTTTAATCATGGTTTAAGAATATTCTACATTAATTATATATATAGCATTAACGTAATTGCACAAAAACATATTTCTACATATTCTTTCAACATAAAATATACAAACAAAATATATAATAGGAAGATGATTAGTCTAAGGCCTAAAAACTTAAGCGGATTCAAACATTCGTTTTGTTGAGAATTGTGGGGTAGAAGAATGTGAATAATAAAAATTTCACATTAATTTTTCTAGTTAATTAACTTTATATTAATCCAATTAATCTTCATGCAATTTACCCTAGGTGATTGACATGTTGTAAATAAAAATTCACTGCAGACAATCACGATCAATTTCCTGAACCCGCTAAGTAGGATCACGATTAATCCCTGGACTTTCTTGATTAGTCTCCTCTAATCTTCCAGGCATAAAAACACTGAGTGCTTGGTGGGAAGTTTTTTAGAGAAGGGAGCTTTGAAGTATTTTTCTCCGGAGGAAAAAAAGAACTCAGAGAAGTTTCTCTATTTGAGAATTAAGTTACTCCCAATTGGGTGTGATGAGAATGAAGACCTCACACACCTCCTATTTATAGTAGAAAAGTGAATCTTTAAGTTAGGAAAATATAATTTCTTTTAATATTCAATAATAAAAGATATTAGAAAAAATCAAAAAAATTTCTCATCCCAATTTAAATTTAGTTTTATTTATTTTAATTGATATTTATCCAATAAATCTCAACTTCATAATATATCCAATATATTATAATAAATAAATCTCTACAACTAATATATCCAGTATATTAATTTTTCTACGAATAATAATGATCTAATAGTTATTAGTTTAATTAATATGTCCAACATATTTAATTAATATTCTTCGTTTAATAATTATCCATAAGTATTAAACAAATATGTCTAGCATATTTATTAATTATAATTCTCTTTTAAATAATTATCCAATAATTATTTTTAAACTTTAATATGTCCAACATATAATTAGCCGAATTCTCTCAATAATTATCCAATAATTATTTGTAATTAATTTATCCAATAAATTGATTTATCCTTATTAATATTTATTCAAAATATTTAATTAATATATCAAATATATTAATTAGTTAAGTTTATCTATTAAACTTGACACTCATATTAATTATGTCCAACATAATTAGTTTGTGAATTTGAACTCTTTAAATTCATTCTCTAATAAAACAGTGTACTAGCAATTGAGCTAGATCGGGGACCGGTGGACCTATAGTTTGGAAGCTACAACGACTTGGGATCCAATCACTGCTCGTTAACATCAGGCTTATTCCACTAAAGGTCTGTGTTGAACTCTCTCGCATTATAGGAAAAATTAACGTACGTCCACGGATATAGTCGGTCGCAACTGGGACAAGAAATTTGTTCTACCCCTGTGATTACATCTTTCTTTTTAAGCTCCACTGATTTCTATAATGAACAAGTTGTTTATAGTCACACTATAAATTAGTGTCTTCTCGGGCCAATGAGAGGCACCCCCTGTGTTCAAGTCCTAGAATCAGTTCTTAAGGGAACAAATTTACATCTTACATAATATTAGGGAAGTTGGCGTGAATTCCTTTTTGTGACGTTGCGTTCCCAGCTACTCACTACGATAATTCTCAACGTGGGAGGTTTATTGACCTAGTGTTGTTTGACTGGTCTCACCCATGCACATTAAAGAACGCTTTCATAAAGCATGAGTTCGCAACTTACTCAGGATTAAGATCACATCGACATACGATCATCCTTAGCGAAGTAGTTGATACGAGTCTATAACAAAATGACTAGATCGATCATAAAACTTCTGGTCCAGTCATATACAAAAACTCCTCTTTGCATAGCCGCCCCCACTCACATGTCTCCACATGAACAACCAGAATCAGGTTGTTTGCAACTATTACAAAGCGGGCTGCACCTACAGTGTTACCAGGACTTAGGCACCCTGGCCTATGTACTATAGACAATTTAGGTTATAAACTTGGAACTAGATCTATTTGTATGTCCTACATACTTGTACAAGTGTTCATATTAATAACCAAGGGTTTATCGACATTAATCCAATTAATGTGATAAGGTTGAATGACGTTAGAATATTAAATATGTAAATTTAAAAAAAAAAACAACTTTTATTAATAACTGAAAATGTCTAACATTAAATGCTCATTCTTAAATATACAAACTACTAGGTCTTTAGGGCACAACCTCCAAAATGTTCCGCCAGGCAATCTAAAAAATATGACCACCGAGGTGATGTCTCGACATAGTTGATGTTGAGGTGGTTGTCCATTCCAGCTTGGGATTTAACTTGGTCAACTTCTCCTAATATTTTCAATCCAATGGTTGACCTCATGATCTCTCTACATATCAAATTATGTAGTAGACAACATTCCTTTATGATCTTCACGTGTACCTTTGGTGGATACAAAAATTGATTGTGTAAAATGGCTCGACGGTTTTTTAGTGCACCAAACACTCTTTTGATTATATTCCTTGCCGATGAATGAGCTTTATTGAAAAACATCTCAGATTTTGTTGCGGATTACTACCCCTTCTATCAGACAAATGGTAACGCTCCCTTCTATAGAGAGCTAAAAAGTCTTAGGCATTTGGATAACCAACATCACATAAGTAGGAGTATCCCGGATAAAAGGAGAAATTCAATTTTGGTTGATTACTAAATTTAAGTATTATGTTATGAATATTGTTAGTTACAATCAGGGACGTTAAATCCATTGTCACATGATAAAGTATCTCTAAGTACTCTAGAGTCAGCTGTTGAACCCTCCCACCCAGCTAGAACGTAAATAAATTCTTCACTTGGAGAGCACACAGCTAAGACGTTTGCTGTGGTGAAACCTTTTCTACTCCTAAAGGAGGCACGTTTTTCAGCAGGAACATGTATCTCGATATTAGTACCATCCAATGCGCCAAGACACTTCTGCATGGTTTGAAAGAAAAATAAATGAACTTTGTTTTCAAACATAATGACTTTGGTTTACTAAGTATTATAATGGTTACTTCAAATCATTTCCATCTACTATCAATACATAATGCTTGAATTGGAAGATATCAAGGCAGTCTACAAACAAAGACTAAAATATGTTGATCAAACCAGCTAGCTCATGGATTAGAGTATTGATATAAGTATGACTACAAACAAATTTGAACAAATCAATTAATTGATATAAGTATATCAAAGGGGCATAAACATGAATGATATCGAATGATATCAAGGCTGGGGTATAAACATGGATCACAAGAAACTAAACATGGATCATGTCAAGCTAGAAAAAGTAATTAAAAACGGAATACTCAACATTCAGTTAAAGCAATATGAAATCAAAGAGAACATGGATAAAATGAAGGCAATGAAGGATAAGCAACAATTATTCTTCAAAGTATTAGCTGATTGATTAGAGTGTGAGAAAGATAGGAACAAGAAGAATAGTAGTTCTACTTATATTCGTTAAAGAGATGGATTGGGTGAGTGAAAGTATACACACTCAAGATAACATATAAAGGAGAATGCATATGTGTTTGGTGAATACAATTTAATAACCACTCACAATCAATTAAATAAAACAAAGATTCGTATCCATAGATTTGAAGCAAGAAGGCTGCTTCAAATGGTAGTTGTTGCAGAGAAGAAGAGCAATATTTATTCAAATTTAGTATGAAGTACTAGACAATAGGGGAAGAAGTAAAAAGAGAAGTAAAAAAGCATTAAAATGATCAACCAACTAACAGATGTAACAAATAAGAGTTGTTGCAACCTAACAAAAAATATCGAACTAGACCAATATTCAACACAAATAAAGGGAAGTAATAAAATGATTAGAGCAAAGGCTGATAAAATTTAGCAGAATTTTGAGTTTAATATTCAGCACAACTCATGAATTAAAAAGTAATAAATCTACACAAGTATTCAGCACAAATCAAGACTTAAATAGTAGTAGAACTACACAATATTAAACAGAACAAACCAGTAAAATGATTAGAGCAAAGGTGAAAACACATACGGATCACTAGAGAAAATGTAGAATATAGACAAAAAAAATGATAGCATGGTTTTCAAATGAAATAAAAAATTGAAGTTTTAAAAATAACGAACGTGGCACATCATAGGTTGGGGAAGGGTTAGAAATACTTAAGTTGCATACATTTGAGTCCAAACCTAGTCGAATCTACCAAAATCTCACCGAGGAATGAAAGACTTGAGTCGATTTCTCGACATGCAAGAAGATATAGGTTGCGCTTGTACTTGGAAGTCCCAACAAAGTTTTCACACCGGCAAGATCCATGATTTCGACGGCTAGAATATCAGATCTACATTGAAAAATGAAAATGAATGATGGTTAGGGC
Organism: Cyclanthera cordifolia; assembly: GCA_037832605.1. Classification (NCBI taxonomy): domain Eukaryota; kingdom Viridiplantae; phylum Streptophyta; class Magnoliopsida; order Cucurbitales; family Cucurbitaceae; genus Cyclanthera; species Cyclanthera cordifolia. The sequence goes on from JBBMEG010068775.1 coordinate 10,075, forward strand.
ATAGATCTAACATGAACGAAAGAAGATTAATGAAGAGAAGAAAATCCTAACTATGAAATTGAAAGACAAAATGGATGCCAAACAACACAAAAACGAGCGACGAAGCAGATTAATGAAGAGAAAAAAAACGATTTAAAGAAGGAATGAAGAATTAATCGAGAGAGAAAACCATTTCTAAGAGCAAAGAAGGAAGAAGAAGTCGCGACAAAGAGAACAAAAGAGAGAAGAAGAGGAAGCGCGTGAAACGTGAAAAAAGCGATTAAACTCGGATTTGAATAGTCGGTTACTATTCATATATGAGTTTGCATAATCCAGATTATGGTGAATGTAAAATCGAGGAACAAACTTTTTAGTCTTTTGGTGGTCAACCACACTTTTTTGTGATGCTATAAACTTTTTAGTTTCTAAACATTTTGCTGACATTTTTAGAATATTCGAGTGTATTTGAATTTATTTCCTGAACACCAACGTCGGGGGAAATGAGGCAGAGGAAGTGTAGAGTACAAATGATTTACTCATATATGAAATGATATTTGTTGAAGCATTTTTGTTTAGACTTGTGAATGCATATTATAAAAAAAAAATTGATAGGTTAATGCACAAACAATACTGGGTCATAAATAGGTACAAAAAAGTGTCATGAAAACCAATAAATTGACATAAATAAATAGATATATTACATAAATTGATTATTATAAAAAGTGTTAATATATAAACTATAATGATAATATTAATGTGTCGTTAATAATCTATGTGTATGTGTCATTAATGACTAAACAATGACTATAATATAATGTCATTAATGACTCAGCCATGACACTAAAATACTTTCGTTAATACTTCTTTAATGACTATGCATATAATTTCATAAAATGGTTTGATTGTGATACTTCAATGACTATGTTTCAATGATGACTATAAAATATTGTCATAACTGGTTATGCCATAAGACTTTTAAGAAAGTGTCATGGTTGAATTTTTCGTGATACCGGATACTGTAACTCTTGTTTCAGTCATGTAAGTTGTTTATGACTCATAAATTATAATCACTATATGTAGCTTTTGTATATGACGTCATATAGATGATTTTTGTACCACAAATTTTAATGTTTTTTGTTTGTTTGATGACTAACATGATCACATTCCATAAAACAATATTTTTATGTAAGCTATTAACCATAAAGAAGGGAGGATTGAGAGAAATAATCCATTAATTTTTTATTATTTACATGGGTGATTTATACATGAGAAAAAAAAGTTTGGTTACTTAGAAAGGATAACCATTTTGTGAACATAAATATAACTACTAGAGAGAACTAACTATTTACAAGTAAATTAACTAATGTAATAGCCCCCTTCAAGATGGAGTATATAAGTCGACAATGACAAGGCATTGTATCATAGGAAGAAAGAGTCTTGGTGGAAGCGGTTTGGTGAAAGGATCAGCAAGTTGCTGGTTGCTTCGGATTGGCATAAGCTTGAGAGTTCCATCTTGCACTTTGTCTCTGATAAAATGACAATCAAGCTCTATATGTTTAGTTCTTTCATGGAACATGTGATTATTGGTAAAATGGACTGCGACCTAATTATCACAGAAGATTAAAGATGACTGTGTGGACAATTGAAGCTATGTTGAGAGTGAGCATGTCCAAATTACTTCACATGCATTGGCAACAAGTGCAGATACTCGGCTTCATCTGAAGGTCAATAAACTGTTGTTTGTTTCTTTGATTTCCAGGCAATAAGAGACTCACCAAAAAATAAACAAAAGCCAATTGTGGACTTTCAAGTATCTGGACACGTTGCCCAATAAGAATCTGTGTAGGCACGTTCTTGAAAAGATGTTGATGGCTTGATTAATATTCCTTGTTTTGGAGTAGATTTAAGATATCGAAGGAGAAAGTTGACAAAACCTTGTGTTCATGACATGGTTGGGACATAAATTGGCTTAGTCGGTTTACATCATGTAATTTAGGGCCTTGTTGTAGTGAGGTATAAAAGTTTTCCAATGATTCTTCTGTATGTAGATGAATCAGTCAATGTGTTTCTTGTTTGTCTAATTAAGCTTTATGTTGGGATCCAAAGGGACAAGCTCGGGTTTACAGCCAAGTAATCAAGCATCATAAAGTAATTTCAATGTATACCAACTTTTAGATAAGAAAAGGCGTACCATTAGACGACCGAGCAAGTTCTAGTCCCAAGAAGAATTAAAAATTGTCAAGATCCTTGAGTTTGAAAGTTGAGTGTAGAATGTCCTTTAATGCATTGATTTGCAATGTGTTTGCACCAGTTAAAACTATGTCGTCAACATAAACCAGCAATGCAAGAAAGGTATCACCTTGTCCAAGAAACAGAGAGTAATCTGCACTAGATTGTGTAAAATCCATTAGACAATATAATGCTAGTGATTTTGGCAAACCATTGACATGAGACTTGTTTCAGACCATATAAGGACTTATGCAGCTTACATACCATTCGTGTGGTAGAACTTGAGCTTGGTGTCAATGGTTTATAACCCAAAGGTAAATCCATATAGACATCTTAATCTAAATCGTCATGTAGAAAGGCATTATTCACGTCTAATTAGATAACAGCCCAATTAAAGGAAATAGCCATGGTAAAAAAGACTCGTACTGTTACAAGTTTAGCTACTGAGGAGAAAGTCTTTATATAGTTAAGCCCTTCTGTTCAGTGTACCATTTAGCCACTAATGGGCTTTGTACCTATCAATGTTCCCATCAGCTTATAGCTTTATTTTATACACCCATCGACAACAAATAGAGGCGTGAGCTTGTGGTAGAGGCACGACTATCCAAGTTAAATAGTCCTCTAATGCTTGCAGCTCAAATTTCATTGCTTCTTGCCAAAGGATAGACAATACCTTCATGATAGAATTATGGTTCAAAGTGTTTTGTCATTTGTATTGAAAAGGTTCGAAAGGTTGGAGATAAAAGGTCATAAGATAAGTAGCTGTGAAGAGGATAATGAGTTGAATAGACATGATTTTGTTTATTTGTAAGGAGATTGCAATGATAAGATTGCAGATAGGAGGGGAGTTTATGTATTCAGGTGGATTTGCGTGGTATAGGTATTGAATGAGGGAGTTCATTTGGTAAAGATGTGACACTGTCACATTCAGGCAGAAGAGATATGGCTTGGCTATCTATAAAGTTTGTAACTTGATTTTGCAAGTTGTCATCTACTATATAGGTGTTCTTTGAATATTCTACTCATTGTCTTGAGACTAATTAATAGAATCAGATATATCAGATTCTAGAGGTGAAATATTGATACGAATCCAATCAACGATCCATTACATGTACCGGAAGGCTCTATTACAAGGAGTAAGGCAAAGAAGATTCAAGAGGCTTATACA